>PVKM010011511.1:0-33067 GCA_004027735.1 Carollia perspicillata
TAACTGCACTAAGCCCTTTCTTGTTGATTCATACTGACTCAAGATCTACACCTTGGTCTTGGGCCTGAGCATTTGTTTTTGGGTTTTGCTTTTCTACTTCTGGAGTCTCCCTCAGCCTTCCCTGATTTTTCATATGAGGGTCTCTCAAACCTACAATTGGCTCAGTGCCTCTCCCAAGTGGTATTGGATATACTGCCATTGCTATGTTATGGCCATTGCTGTTGCAGAATTTAGGGCTTCTCTTATGCTATTTCAGTTCATATTAAGCCTTACTTTTGTAGTTCTTTCAGTTCTGCAGTCTTCTAACCATAGCACAGACCTGAGAGATGGCTGGAACAATGGTAGGGATTGCCCAGAGAGGAAGGAAGAAGTTTGTGTTCATTTGGATTGAACTTAGAAGGATGGATAGAATTCAGACAGTTGGAAAGGAGGGACATCAGTGGTTAACTGATGCTCTTTTAGGGTTACAAGTGGATCAGACAGACCATTTCATTGAAGGGATTGGACAAACAGCCTGGGTTTGGGCTGTAGATGAGCTCAATGCCAGGCCTAAGAGTTTGGTGAACTTTTGGTGAATTTGTTCTCCCTTCACTGTGTTCTCTCATCCTTATGATAGCCTGATGAAGATGTGCTAGGGACTGGTGTGATGAACGTTTTGTTGAGGAGGAAGATGAGAGTGAATTGGTGTAAAATTTGCTTTTTAAATTCAACAGCACACTGTAAAATGTTCACAAATTAGCTCATATTCTGAGATGCCTTGCTCACATTTTCTGGCTCATATTCTGAGGTGCTTTGAAAAGTTTGCCATGACAATGTTTGAAATACTGAGTCTTGAAAATTTCCACTCTTCATTTCCTCTAAGATATTGTAAAAATATTTTTCTAATATTTGATCTGTATATATGTGTTCTTAAATATCCACCGTGGTAGTCATTCTAAGATAGACCTAAATGTACTCATTGCCTTTGGGTGATTTTTCCCCTGGAGAATTCTAAGTGGCTAGACCAACTAACTAAGTTCTAGCATATAACATATGGTAAAAATCATGATATGACATTTCCTAGATTAGGGCACCAAAAGACAGTGACTTCCGTCTTGGGTGCCATCTCTCACATTCTCTCTCTTACAACCCTTGCTGTGGGGGAAGTAAGTTACTATGCTGTGAGCATGGAGAGGAGAAGCCCATGTGACAAGGAATTGATGTCTCCAGCCAAATACAGCAACAACTTGAGAACGGCAGCAGCCACATGAGTAAGGCTGGAAGAACATTTGAGCCTTGAGGCAGCTGCAGCTCCAGACAAGACTTGGACCATAGCCTTGTGAGAGGCCCTAAGTCAGAGGACCCAGCTAAGTTGTGCTTGGATTTCTGACCCACAGAAACTGTGAGATAATAAATGATAGCTGTTTTCAGGCACTAAGGTTTGTATAATTTATTACACAGTAATAGATAACTAACACATCCATTAATAGTGGGCTTCTGGAATAAAATTATAGTATATCCTTATGATAGACTATAGGTTAGTCATTAAAATGATAATGTAGAAAACTATGTGAAACAAAGGAAAGTATTCACAATGTACTCTTATTTGTCAACATAAGATTGCTATTATACAAACTTGTATTATGTGCCCTAAACTAGATGAAAATACTAGAATTATGTTCACCAATATACATGTAGAATATGGCTGGTATATTTATTATTTTGCAAATTAGCAGATTAGTTGTAGAATGTACCTTACTTTTAGAACGATTCTTAAACTGCACACATAGTGCGGGCTTCAAGCATGGTTTTAGTGGAACTGTACCAGGGCATTTGAGAATGGATTTCTAGCCAACTGGAGACAAATTGATGGCTAGCGTTGATTTAAATTCATTCAACATCTATGCTTCACTGGTGCTGTTTATCATCCCAAGATTCAAACAGCTATGCTGGCACCTGTTGGAAAGTTCATGTTTCTCAAAGGATAGGACCCTCAGGCCACAGCTAGTCAGCCAGCAAGAATCAGAGAAAGTCTGTGAAGATTAAGTCCTTAGGAGGTTAAGAGTTGGTTTTGAAACTGCTTCTTGCACCTGATAAAAACCTAACATTTTCTATCTAGTTGTCATATTTGTTGAATCAAAGTAGAAAAAGACTAGAACCCATCATTATAGATTAAAATGAAATCTGTGCACCACAATTAAATAGCTGTCATGGAAAAAGACAATGACTCCTGTGCTTTGTATGCTCCTAGGAAGACCAACTGGCTAGCACAAACAACAGTCATTATGGTGACTTGGCTCAAATGAAAAAAAAAAAGGCCTTCTTTTTGATAATTCTAGAATTTGCTTCAGTTTTACACTTGTTTTAATTAAAAATATAGGTGTAATTTAGTAATGAAGAAACTTCATCTGTATCCCTTACAAAAAAGCAACCAGACTAGTATTTTACATAGTTTATTTTCTCTGAAATAGCAATGCTGAGCACACACAAACCGTAGAATGCACAGTTTGTTTTAGGAACTTCTGGGGAGGATAGCAGAAGGAATTCATGATCTGTTATCAGAAGGCCCGAGTTTGTTCCACTTCCTTCCATTAGGTGCTTTTGTGACCTTCCAGTCCTCAATTTCCCTTATTCACATCAAAAGTCCATGTTTCAAACAGAAACATAGATGCATGGAACAGACTGATAGTTACTGGAGGAAAGGGGTGGGGACTGGATGAAAGGTGGTGAAGGGATAACCAAAGAACCTTTATGTGTGGCCCATGGATATGGACAACGATATAGGGATTGACTGAGGGAAGGCAGAGACTGGGGCTGGGTGGAGGTGGGAAAGGGGGAAACAAAAGTGGGAACAACTGTAATAGCATAGACAATAAAAATACATTGCTGAATACAAAATAAAAATGAAATAAAATTAAAGACTAAAATGAAAGTATGTGTTTCATAGGACTATTAGGATGATTGAGATGACACTCTTATAACTGTCTGTAATGAAGTATGTGTTTAATAAACATACCAATTACTTTGGTGACACCAGTAAATTTTAGTAGAGCCTTTCCTGAAGAAGGATTTAGTTTTAATGAGCAACTTAATCAATGAGAATTATTTTGTTGAAATGGCTGATTTAACAAATTCTCATATTATCATATGGTGTATGGTAAAATGCAGTTGGAAGGCATTGTACAATCTTGCTGAATATATGGTAAAGGTCAAATTCCACAGTCCTCTGGAAATGAGAAGTGGGGGCCCTTAAATCACATTATCACAGATCAGGGAGGTTTTTAAAATTCCTAGGAATGTTCAAGGGAGGGAACGGCTATAAATATACCTGACCCCAGGCAACCCTGGCCCAGGAAGTTTACAACATTTTTCCAGTTGGATCAGGTCAGAAGGTCATTTGTTTTTGAGAGAATGAGAAAAGCACTAATGGGGCTACTGGTTAGGAGAGCATGTAGTCATTGCAATTCTGAATTCTTCTGGAATGAGAGAGTAGAACAGTGGAATCACTTAAATGAAGGTTGCAAACCTCAGAAGTTAGAGCACTTTTTGCACTTGGGAACCCACGCAAAAATTCCAAGACATAAGACAAAGAGGTCAGGAAGGCAGATGGAAAAATAGATGAACTGTCAGGGGTTTTGTACAATCTAATATGATAATGTTAAGATCTGTCCTTCCCTTTTTATTCCCACAAGACTGCTTTCCAGTTTGCTTCAGGAGTCTTCATACAAGTTTGGGGTTGGGACATGTCCTCACTAATGAACAAAGGACAAGAATAGCACCAGATGCCTGCTCTGTACCACATGCCTCATACATATCATCTCAATTAATCTTCACAGTAACCTTGTAAGAAAGAGACTAGAACACTTATTTTATAGATGAGGAATCAAGGCTTGGAGAGGGTAAGCAATTTGCTTGAGTGGTAAAGCTCAGATGTGGTAGGGTGCAGTTCAAACACAAGTGTACCAGTATAAAAGGCATAGACACACACTTTCTTCTTCTTATTCCAGGGTCTCAAAGGGAGGAAACGGTAACAATTTATCAGAAAAGCTCATTTATCCAAACAGCATCTAAGAATTAGTTTTATCATACTCATATCTAAAGCATGGTCTGTTCACAGAATGTGCTCCAATTGCAGATAACTGGGTGTTAATTTCCTGTATGAGAATAATTAGAGCAACTCTCGAAAAACACCTGAAATGTAAGGGACTCTAGGGATGGAAACTTGAAATGGCTTGTGGTTACCAGGAAGCACATTAAATAAAACAGTGAAGTCCACTAGTACAGAGAAGTGAGGGAGCTTTCTAAAACACAACTTTAGAGAGTTAGAAAGCCTGAGAAAGGCAGTAACTAACTAGTTCCCTTGGGGATTTCCTCAATCCATTCTTAGCTCTAACACAGTCAGTTGTACTGTTTTAGATGTGTGTGCATGTATACTTTTGAAAAGTTAATTGGTTTGGTTACAAATGAGCCAATTTCCATTTGGGGCTGAAACAGTTCTATAGATGTTACCACAATTTAGTTTATTCACTATGTTGCAGAGCCTGCCTATATCAAATTAGGGGCTAAATTTTCTTCTCCACTTTATTAATATTTGTATATTTATTTCTTTCCCAAAATGCAGAACCAAAAGGCCACATAATGAGAGAGAGAAAGAGAGAGAAAGCAAGAAAGAAAAAAAGGAGAGATACTCTCTCTTCTATATATGCATTTTATCACCACAACCTCAACTTGAGCTCCTTTGGGAAAAACCTTCCAAAACAGGCAGAATGGTGGCCTTCCTGTCACAACAAAATTCTTCAGCTGTGAGAGGAAAACTACATATTGTATGCTAAACAACAACCAAGAGAGAATAGATAATAACTACTCCCTAAGGGCACTTGTGTCAGCTTTCTCCAGAAAGGGCTGTAGAAATGATTTTGAAGTGACTATTAAGTCTATACTTTTAGAGAGACAAAATGGATTCTTGTTCTTATTTGTTGGGCTGACTATCCTGCTTTTTTGCAGACAGGTCTCCATTTTTATTTTAAACTAGATCACAAATGGTCTAAGGCATAGGAACAGAGAGGGTGGGGTCACATCTGGGCTAAGATTTATCCTAATGAAAAGAAAAGTCTGCAGATCCCTGGCTGGTGTAGCTCAGTGGATTGAGCACAGGCCTGCAAACCAAAGGATTGTGGTTTGATTCCCAGTCAGGGCGCATGCCAGGGTTGCAGGCCAGTTCCTAGCAGGGGATGCACCAGAGGCAACTGTACATTGATATTTCTCTCCCTCTCTCCTTCCCTTCCCCTCTAAAGATAAATAAAGAAAATCTTAAAAAAAAAGTCTGCAGAGGGGTTTACATTTCTATTCTGGTCCTCCTCCAAAGATGTTCTTGTAAGTGCAAAAATTCTGTAATGTCCATAGCATTATGTGTGAAAACCATATGTTTTCATGTAATCCAACTCTACACCACTCTTACTGAGAGGTGTCTAAGAAACATGTGCAACTTTGAAGTACCAAATTGAAACAAGTATAGCCTGGAAAGGCTTCTCTGCATTTCCTCACTACCCAGAATGTTGGGTCAGTGACCAAATTCCTCGAGTAGCCACCATGTAAAAACTTGAATTTCCTTTTTCTTTTTTTTTTTATTTTTAAGAACCACACAGACCTACATCTACGGGTTTTGCAAACTGGCACAGAGTGGCCCCACTCTCGCCTCTCACATCTCCTTTAATGAAAAACTTGGAGGCCTCATAACTGAGCTGTTGTGGGCACTGCCACAGACTTTCATTTCAAGGTGCCAGTGGGTTCTGCTAAAAACCCAGAATTGGTTAGCACTATTTTTATCAAAAGCAAATAAAAATAATAATTTCCTCAGGATACACATCCTCTCAGAAAAGAAAAAAAAAAGGTCTCATTTTGACAGAAAAAGGAAATGTGTCAAGAGAGTCAGTTGAGAGCCCTCTTCTTTTAACATTATCTACTCCCCCAACCAAAGTGGTACAGAGATTCTTAGGCTTGAAAGAGGTCTCTTAAGGGTTCAGTTCTCTCCCCACAGCTTTGATTGCAGCAGATAAGAATCTATCTAATTTCTAAACCTGCCAAGAATGGAGTTTGCCCACCCACCCCTGGCACCTCGTTCCAGTGTTTAACAGCCCTCACTGTCAGAAAACGCTTCTTCATGCCCATCCAAGCCCCTGGCGTTGCAGTTTGTGCCTGTCTCCTCCTGTCGTGTCCTAAGATAGGTGGAGTACATCTCCCATTGCCAGTGTGTCAGGGTCCTTCACAAACTCCAAGACTCATAGTCAGCCACTCCTTACTTTTCCCTTTTCCAGACCAAAACCAGAAAATTTCTTCCTTTAACTTTTTCTTTTGGGTCCCAATTTCTCTGTCATGTTTTTGGCTTGTCTCTGAACTCTGGCCACATTCTAGCTCTCCCTTTCCTTAAGAGAGGGTGCCTCAATAGGAGATCCCTGGGGACCCATGCTGCTGTTTTCAGATTTGGAAATAGTTCAGTTGTCTCAGGGTCACGATGAAATGTGTTGACAAGTTCCTAAAAATAGTGCTGGGAGAAATATTTCTCAATTTTATGTACCTATGGGAAATTAACTAAAATTTCCCCACAGAATATATTAAAAACAAATGGCCTAAATCATGTATTTTCTGGTTTAAATTATAGCTGGATTTTTAAAGGTGAAGAATAATTATGGTCAAATCAGCATCAAATCACAAATCATCAAGAGCTTCATATTTTGTTTTTATGATACTAATATGAGTGACATAATTTACTGTCCTGAAATGTTAAAATTAATCACAAACCGGTCACCACATAGAGTCAAACCAAACAAAAGGAAAGAAACCAAATAGTTATTGAAGAGCATGAACAGTTCATTTATTGCCAGTTAAAGTCCAGTAGGCATCTACTGTGTGCATAGCTGTTCTGGAGATGTGCCCACCCTTCACCCAGTTCTGGAATACATCAGGGTGTTCCTGACTGAAAGTTTACAGTCTCTGAACTTTTGTTTTGCATGTGCTGAACAACTGCTTGGCATTAACTTTTCTGTTGTGAAATATAAATTACTGCCATGCCAAAGAGACACTGTGGACATAATGTCAGTTTTGGCTCTTGGTTGGACACCCCCCTCTAGAAATTAACTAGTGAGACCATTCCAATTTTTCAAGCATCTTAAAGGAAAATCTAGCTCACCCCATAACATCCTTTTGCAGAGACAAGGAAGTGGCTCAAGCCATAAGAAATGACTTACTCTGATAAACAGCTCATAAATTCAGAAAAAATAAGAAGGATCGTGGTTATAAAGAAAAATGTTAATTCTTGAGTCAGGGTGCACTTAAAATATTCTTTTTGGATGTGTAGCTTATATGTGACAGCAGAATAGGTTGTTTACATGTTATTGTTTTAAAGAAATAAACATTAGTTACATTCTTAATAAATTTACTTCCAAGGAATAGAAAACCAAGAGATTATCTAATTAATGTTCACAAATGAAATCTGGTTTGGGGTGGGTATTGGTCAGATAGGTTATTGCCACATACAAGCAGACAAAAGTGAAAGCAATTTAAGAGTCCCTGTAAGGTCTCAGTGATTCAGTGCTGGGATGATTAATTCACTCATAGGGGAGTGAGGGGACTGACATTCTATTCCCTCTCTGATACATGTATTCCTGGAGCTCTCCAATGGACCAAAGGCTTAGGAGGGTTTCCTGATGTCTTCTGTTCACCACTGGTGTGTGGTAAAATTATTGACTCAAGAAGATAAACTTGGAAAATATGAGAACTGAAAAAATCTTGGAGATAGTTTAAGGTAACTTTCCTTTTTCCTGATAAGGCAAATTAAGCCTCAGCCACATGCCAAAACCAGGCAGGCACACATGCTTATCTAGTGACTATAGAGTGAGTCTTCCGGCTCTTTCATGCCACCAACCGAAAACAACAGTGAACATGACTTTATTTCTGGAGTGATAAAACAAATTTGAAGTCCATTTAAGCCAGGAGAGCTATTTTCTTCTCATACTTGACACTTCTGGTACCTATTTTGGGGCTGTTAAAAGTGTTCATAGACCGTTCCATGTGTTTCTTCTGGTAAATAAGAAGTAGTTTTTGTGTTATATTTAGAGGCATATTTTATCTACTAGTATAAAATTCATAATAAACTTCCAATTCATTTCTCTCCTCCTCCAAGGCATTTCATTCTGCATGCCCTTGGCAACTGCTTGCCGGGAATAGCACCATGTGAAAAAGTAATTACTGCATCAACTAAGAAAGGAATCTGATTCTATCATCTTGTCTAGGCTTTTGCAGATAAGAGAGAGAAAAGCCATGGCTTACTAAACTGCAGTTTTTTTACCTTTTGAAAATTAATTCTTTTGTAATGATTAGGTATGGGGAAAAAAGGAGTTAAGGACTTCTTGACAGTTTGCTCAATAGAAACTCTGTAACATCACTTCTCTTAGTCTTCTTTGGCACAGAACCAGCCATCTGTATCAATAGCTTCTTTCCCTCTTTAATAAATTGTAAATTGAGCAACATAACTGTTCCCATGTCCAAGACTAGTCAGCCAAAATACTGCGTTCAGAAATTGGCTGGCTATATGTTATGACTTGTCTTTTATCACTTTCTTTCATTACAGCCCTGTGGTTGTTTTTTTGTAGATTTTAAGGACCTATTCACTAGTGATTCACTTAATTTGGGTGTATGCTACATGTTATTCTGTGCTTGTGCCAGACCGAAATGCCACATTTTGCAACTGTATTCAGATGATCAGTAAGCATGTAAAAGGGGCGGTTTGGGGGTTTGCTAAGGCTATTTCTGTAAGACTTCTTTTTTCAAAATTGATAATATTAGTCAAATCTATTAACTTTTGTTTGGTTTGCTGTTGGCCTATTCTTGAATCTTTGTTCACTCTCCTTATACTTGTGAATATATATGAAAGGAACAGTTAAAGATACAAGGTTGAATGAAAGAAAGGCATTTCCTCCCATTTATCTTCTATTAGAGTTCTGCAGAAATGGAATGTACACCTTTGTGAGTAGAAGCATTTACACATAGACTGTATTTCTGTGTTAACTGGGAGACTGGAATACTGGTAGATACTTTCTAAAACTTCTGAAGTTAAGATTTATTGCAATGATACTCAAACATTTAATTCAGTGATTTTTGACCTTTTTCATTGTCATGCTTAGCACACATAAACTAATTACTAAAATTCTGCAGAACACCAAAAATATGTTGTTTTTTGCCCATCTGACAAAAAAATAAAGGTATAATTTTGACTCATTCACACTGGACAGCTATTATTGTGTTGGCTGTTGATACTTTTTTATTTGACAATCTAAGGGAAAAGAGGTCAGTGCCCTGACTAAATAGTTAGGTATTGCATATTTAAAAATTTTTTGTGGCACACTGGTTGAAAATTGTTGTTTTAGTTCAATGTAGGGGAGCCAAGGAAAGCTTAATAGATATAAATGGAAATTTTATTTCTTTTGTTACTGTTATACTTTTACTTGAAAAAGTAAAAATGTTTTGTTGATGCTGCTGCTGTTAAAAGAGTCATAGGGTTTAGGGTTTTTGTTCTAAAACAAGAGAAGAGCAGTTTAGTTGTTTGGTATGCAGAAATTATCTTAGGTTGTGACAGTGCTGCAGATGATTCCACAGGAGGAGAGCCTGAGCCTGAGTTAGCTTTTCCTGAAGAAAGAAGGAAACCCTGTGTGACCCAAGGCAAAGGTACAAATGCCACATGCACAGGTCATCTCCTTACATGTCTAGAAGCAACACTATTTCTAAAGGCAGCAAAAGCAGATAATCACCACACCTCCTGCTGGAGGTGGTAAACAACTCGTGTGGACCAGCAGAGCATATCTGTGAGTTTACAATTCAAGTCAACCGTGTAGGGAGGAGGGAAACAGAGGAAGCCCAGTTTCATTTCCCAGTAACTCCCCAGACTTGAATTAAGGTGGGAACTAAGGAGGACAGCTGTAAAAATAACAGCATGCAAACCTCAGAGGGGCAGATTATTCCCACTTAAGAGCAGTGTGAGTCCTAAACACTTTCCTGTAATTGTACAATATTGGTGAAAGACCCTCAGTGACAAATTATAGTTCTAGAATTCTAGATGACCTCTGAGTATAACAAAAAATGGCCGTTCAATAATGCCATGCAACATTTACCAACCTGAACACCAAACACATTGACAACTTGATGGAAAGAAAAAAATTCAAATGTTCATTCTCAGAGTATCCTTATTTTATTGATTCTTACTTTCAGCCATCTTTGTATAATTACAGGACAACCTAGAACATATTGAAGACTCTCAGAATATCACCACTGAAATTTTCTTTAAGACTCCATAAATATAGTAGTTAATGAAGCAATTTCAAGGGATTATAATCTTGGACTGTGATTCACATGAATGTGAATTATTGATACCAAATAACCAAAGTGATTTCTATATGTTCATGTGGTTACAGAGAAGGTGGCAGAGCACAGCTTAGATGCTGGAGAAGCCCTGAGATTTCATCACTTTCTTGTATTTATCTGGTCCAGTACCATGATTACCCTGGAACTGCAGGCATTTCCCTCCCCATTCTGAGCCTCAGTTTTCTGATCTATAAAATGGAGGCAAACTTTCTTCCTAGCTTCCTTTGGAGGCTGGAGAAAGTGTTCATCAATTATCGTCTGAATTCTTGCCTGTGGCTTTTAAGAAAGTCAGATAAATAAGAGCATTGAGTGTATTGTGTTAATGTGAATCACCAAGGATGCTCTTATGTGTAGTGTTGTAAGAAGAACTAGCTTATGTCTTTGCTCTCCCCTGACTTTGCAGCACGCAGAAAACCAGGTCCACTGAGCCATGGCCGTCCCCAGAGTGAGTGAGCCTATTAAATGTAAACGTCTGGAGGTTTCTACCTTTCAAGTGTCTTACAGAAAATTGAGCCAGGAGCTCCATCTGGCACTTCATTTGCTAAATTTCCCACTGAGGTCAAATGCCAGGAAATGTGGCTGTTTAAAGTCCCAAGAAATAAGATTTCCACTCAGCAAATTCCTAATGGGCATGCACCACATTCAGTGAAGCAAAAGCCTTCTGCTGCATGGTCTGGTCACAGACCCTTGCACACTGGCTCTCTGATCTCCACTGTGGAATTCATAGACATTTGGCTGAGAAAAATGGGCTGATCAGCCTCAGTGGTTTATTCACGTGCTGGGTGATGATAGAGGGCATTGCTACATGTCTGCAAAAACATGCACTGCACAGCCTCACAAGACCAAGGAAAGCCCTCACCTCTGGTCTTCTTCCACACTCTGGTGTCAGTTTAATAACAAACACGAGCAATTAAAGCAAATACTCATGAAACATGCCTTCTGATCAAATATTATTATTGCTTAATCACCACTTCGATATTACAAAGGGCTTCATAATACTTTTTAATCATTATTCCTTAACAGTACTTTTTTTTTTGTGGAAGGCCACATCCATTAGCCTCACTTTTCAGAAGACTGAGTGAGATACAGAGAAGTTAACTGGATGGCTCAAGTCATTCAGTCCAGAACCAGACAGATCCAGAAAGAAAATTCAGGGTTTCTGCTGTATGTTGGGAGTTCTTAAAATGGCACTTTGCTATCTTTGAATGAAAATTATCAACAATCTTCACGTGCTCTTGATTAATTAGGGGTGACTGCCTGGCTTGATGATTAACTGGGACTTCTCAGATGGGATCTCTTTCCCTACCATCCCCTAATTACCGTTATCTAAGTTAAAGTTGATAACTGATGACCAAACCAGTTAGTTAGGCCCATTCTACAACCCAAGGAAGGAGTTAGTGGGGATGGAAAACATAAATAAAATGAGGCCAAATAGTGAAAAGGATTCAGACACTTAGGGGTATCAGTGTTTTGTCTGTAGGTGCTCCCTCTGTACTAGCCAATAACTAAGAACAGATTGTCCAGAGCCTGGGAGCTGTCAGATCTTTGTCTTGTACTCTACCACCATTGGTCCCCAATAGCTACAAAATCTCATTTTGCACATTCTAAAGGCATTGAAACATTTTTTGGCTATGAACATTCTGGCTTTAGTGTCACCTACACACACAGTGTAATGTGCTGGCAGCTGAGTAAGAGTCAAATCCTCCCTGTTATGGATAAAGCGTAATCTCTAAAGTGGAAACCATTTCTTCCAAAATGACGCTGATAAATGGAATCAAGTGACAAACAGCCCCATAACAATACAGTCTCATTCATTGTCAATTTATCTCTAAAGCACTGTTAGGCAAAAGAAGGCCTACTGGTCTAAGTAGGTATCATTATATATTTGAAAATGACAGACTAAGATGACAAAGATTGCAGTCAGACCTTGACAATAAATGTGCATTTGTCACTCAGTGACAAATTTGTCACTGCAGTGTGGTCTGATGGAGCTTCAGGGTCAGGCAGCAGAAGTACCAGGTTTGGGAGTGTCAACAATTTATTTGTCTCTGGTGGCAGCTCTGTGTCTAGCACCTCACTCAACTACCTAGAAAAGACTGTTGGTCCCAGATCAACAAGTGTTACTTTCATTCTGAGTAAGCCCTGTGCCAGTCTTGGGGCACACGGAAGGGTGGAGGAAAGCACAGTGCTTTGACAACTCTGGCCTGGTCTAATGTGACACACCCAAGTCTGAAGGGTTTGTGCCCACATCCTCTCCACTGCAACTGGGTAGCTGGTGGCAACCACCTTTGCAAGAACTGGCATAAGCAGTGACAGCTAGGACTCAGGAGGATCTTGATATAAATGGGCTACATACTATATCTTCTCAGATATATCTTAAATCAGTCTGGGACATTTGGAGACTGCTATAAAACCATTTGGTCCAAAGTCTGTACAAGTTTCTCCGATCCAAAATGGCACCTTGTATCCAGGTGACTTGGCTGCAGCAGCCAGCTGTTTTATCTCAAATCCGACATGAAGTGACTCAAGCTAGTGTAGTCCAAACTCGCACTTCATTCACAAGGACACTGAAGCTCGAGAAGTGGGAA
This sequence comes from Carollia perspicillata, assembly GCA_004027735.1. NCBI lineage: Eukaryota > Metazoa > Chordata > Mammalia > Chiroptera > Phyllostomidae > Carollia > Carollia perspicillata. Next base: position 12,981 of record PVKM010011511.1, read on the forward strand.
GACTTGCCACAAGGTTGTGTTGTGTGGTAAAGAATAGTCTGCTTCTAAAATCAGAAATTTGACTCCTGCAGTCATGGTTCAACAGAGTCTCTCTGATTCTTGCATTATCCTTTGTAATGTTTTGAAGTGTTGAGAAAATTACATGAATGAACACATTCTAGTGTGCTTCAGAATTTTCTGCAATACTTGTTAAACATGCAGATTCCAGCAGAGGTTTGGATTCAGGTTTCCATGGGTCATTCTTTGTGGAGTACCATTGAGACAAATGTGAGTCTTTGCTGTCTCTTACTGGCATAGCCTCCAACTCAGTGTCTCTTTACTCTGTTTTCTAGTCCCAGATATGATCCTGAGAATGTAGGTTAAATTTAGACAGTAGAAACAACCGTCAGTCTTATTCACCTTACACTCCACCCCATCACTCCTCTTTTTTGGATTGCAACAGTTTTCTCCTCCCTTGGCTTTATTTAGAATGTAGAAATACAGTTGACACTTGACTGTGTGGATCCACTCTATGCATTGTCTTCCACCGTTTTATATAGGGGCCTTGTGCATTCTTTGAGTTTTGGTGTCTTCAGAGAGTCCTGGAACCAATCTCCTGTAGGAACTGAGAAACCACTATGTTTTTGAGGAGTTAAAAGTTATATATGGATTTTCAGCTGACCAGAGGTTGGCACCCTCAACACCTGTGTTGTTCAAGGGTCAATTGTACACATTCTGTCCAGCTGTTTTCTGTATTACACCTTCCAGCAGATCTGAGATGTGGATAAAGTGAACACAAGCCTATGTTATAGAACGTAGGCCATGACATCTTAACCTACTATGTCCTATTGCTAGCATAAAAGTAGGCAAAGCAGGGAGTTCGATTTAAGTGGCTTGTTGATGAAGGTGTTGCATGGTGCCCATAATATCCTAGTGCTTCTCTATGGTTAAATACTTACATTATTCATGAAACACAACACAGCTGTAATTGGCATTTAAGTACAAATGTATGTACATTGTCTGGGCCAACCCAGTAGCACTCAATATGTTTTTATTTCTGATTCTCACCACAACAAATTTTCTACCATTTTTCTAGAAATAAAAAATTAAAGTCAGTGACAGCTATAAGAAGCTAATTCACTATGCCATTTCTGCTGTGCCTACAATTTGAATTATTTGTGTTTAAAATTGCATACTTCCAAATATTTCAACACTATCCAAACATTTTATAAATACTGAGTATTTCTTTTCAAAAATATTCTGATCTTGTTATTGAAAAGACAAAACTGTAATCAAGAAAAATTGAAGAGAAAATAATTTTCTATTCAAACACATCAGCTGATTTTATTCTTCAATTTTCTTCCTGTCCTTGTCTATATACTTATAATTCAAGGTTTGTTTTCTGGTCTCGGTTTAGCCATTAACAAATATGATTTAGAGAAATGAGCTAAACTTTAACAAGTAGGAATAAATGTCCATCTCATTCATTTTGTTGGGTAGGTATGGGGGTCTGGAGATAATGTAGGTGGAAATAGTTTGCATGCTGTAAAGTGCCTTAAATGCTGTAAAGATTATTTTCTTGATTTAAAACTCTCATTTCATGATGATGTTCTTTATGTCTCCAAAAGCTTTTGGTATTTTTGGGGGGGTTGACAAATACAACGTAAAATGAAGAAAGATCTGCAGAGATTTCAGAGTATCTGACCTAAAGAAGAAAGAGCTGCAAAGCTACTCAATATGTGAAAGCCTATGATACAGTGAGAGTGGGGACCACCTGTTACCCATCTTTTCAGATGTCAAATAAAGAAGTTATAGGCTTCAACTGAAGAGGTAATTTAAGTTTTTTTAAAGATCAACATCTTGACTGTGAGGATTTTTATCATCTAGGAGCTAGAACAACACAGGCTCACCTGACTTGTCTTGAAGAATGTTACACTTGTGTATCTTCATGTATAAACCACATTTAAACTTCATTAGGTAAAGTAAGCAATGGATTCTGTGGTTTTATAAGTAATTCAGGCAGGGCACAACAAGCATGTCTTGCCCCATTACACAATGGCTGAGACTTCAGTTGGGAAGATTTGGAAGGCTGGGAGTAACTTACATGATGGGCCTGGATTCATCTGTAGGTTTCTTCACTCACATGTCAAATGCCTGTGTCATGTTGGGCATCTCTCTCTACAGAGAGTCGAGACCTTCCCATGATGTCATTACACATGGCTTCTCCAACATGACAGCTGCAGGGTGGTTGGACATCTTACATGTGGCTCAAGGCTCCAAAAGCAAATGCAAAGGCTTGTGGCCTTTTATCACTTAGCTTTAGAATCACATAAGTGTCACTTCTGTTCAACCAGGATGGTGGAAGTAGTCAGAATGCTGTCAGACTCAAGCAGAATTGATGCAGACGTGACCTCTTCATGGAAAAGTGTCAAAGAATTTGTGGCATGTTTGAAAACCACCACAAAGAACTGACTGCAATTCATTTACTCATTCAACTATCCAGTATTTAAGCACAGATACCAGATCTAAGCTGAAAGGACTAAGAATAATTACACATGTCCCTGCTTGCCTTGAGAAGTTCATGACAGCTGGCAGAGGAGAAGGTAATCCCAAGTTGAGGTGATGAACTGAGGGGCCTCGTGAAGTCCATTTGGGTTTTCTGCCACTTAAGCCCTCCTCTTTGAGATTCTGAGTACTCTAGGGAAACATTCCTCATCCTTTGAATCCAGCTAAGCCAGCAACAAGTACTTTTTCAATTTGCTTTTATTTCTACCCTTTGGCTTATGCTTGCTGGATTGTGGGCACAGGGATTCCTAATCTTTGACAATGAGTCCCCTTCTCAATATAAACAGCTGAGGAAAGTGCCAGCATGGCTGAGCGTGGTACATTCTAACATAATCACATGCTGACACTGGTGGGCGAGTGGAGCTGTGTTAAACATGGTTTGCTGGATACTTTCCATGAGGGCCTGGGAGTTTCACAGCAGGGCGGGTCACAGTCCATGCCTCTCCGTCCATACAGGACAGGCCATTGGAGCAGCAGCCTGTTTATGGGCTCTTAGGGGAATGTATCAGGTTAAGCAGAGTGACCTTTAATCATTTCTTTTATGTTCTCCAGCTTTTAAATTTTTCACAGGGAAGACAATACAATTAAGCAACATCAGATCAGCCTCCTGGTGCTACTGCTTAAAAATAACTTCATGACTGAAAGTGGCCCCATTGTCAGGTTGACCACACTTGACTCAGAATGAGTTTTCTACTTTTCTAGCCTCTCCCTCACCCCCTTCAAAGCACAGGGGTGAGCTGAATGAGCTCAGTTCACCTTTCAGCTCAGAGCAGGGTTTTCCTTCCTTTGCTTTTTTGGACAGGGCCAGAGGACATAGCATTCCATTCCTGGTGGTGAAGGGCTCTCTGTCCAGAGAATCACCTATCCAAAAATCTCCTTCCTTATGACTTGAACAAAATGTCCACAACTAATTGTCATTTTAATGGCCTTGTGGCTTGACCTCTAAAAGATTCAGTGGAGTCAAACACCCTCTGGTTAAGTGCATTAACTCATGAATAATAGTGGTCATCATAATCAACATTTATTGGGCACTTAGTATGTGCCAGGCACTTTGATGATCTACTTTTTTGCAATGTCTCATAAAATCCCTATTTTACCAGTGGTAATTTTATGAGTCAGTCACTATTATTATCCTCATTTCAAAAATAAGAAAAATGTGGCTTCTGGAGGTTAAATAGCATGACCCAGGTATAAGTATCAGAGCTAGGATTTGAACCCAAGTCTATTTTAGCCCCAAACTTTTGTTTTCAGCCACGACACAGTTACACAGTTATGCAGTTGGCAAAGAGCAGGACACTTGGGGTTTGCGATACCTAACAGTTATGTTCTGATGGTGGGGGCAGGAGGGAGAGAGAATATGACATTGTTCCTTAAGGGAAACACTTGTTACATTAAGAAGATGCAAAAATAGGACACAGGGGATACTGAACACAAATCTATACATTCAACATCTATTGAAAACTACTGTGTACAGAGAATTATATTAGGGATTGGGGTGTGGGGTCAGGCTAGTTATTCCACTGCCCAACATGCTGCATACGCTCCTACTTGCTGGATCTGGGCTAATGGCAGGAAGTATATTGGGTGACCAGGCTGAGGCAGAACAAAACCTTTAGCCAGTTCTCCTTGTTCTCTGGCATTTAGCCCAGTAGTTCTCTGCCATCTTCCAGGGACATATCACTGTTGTCAATGGCTGGGACTGATACTGCCTTGTCAAATAAACCTGACAACAATTACAACAGTAATAGCTCATATTTACAGAGCGCTTACTAAGTGCCAGCCACTGCTTTAAGCTCTTTGCATCTATTACATAGAACAGATAGTGAGCAACATTATTATTCCCAGGACTGAGGCTCAGAAGGGTTTAGTGACTTTTACAACTCCATATCTTCCCTTTGGTCAGTTAGGGTTGGCGTCTCTCTCCATTTCCAGCACTATTTTCTGCCCCTACAACAGTGTGTATGTTTGGAGGAATTACTGGTGCAGTGAAGTCAGGAGTATTGTATATGGACTGGCAAGAGGGGAGCAAGAATCACTCAGGAGAGGCAAGAGGGAAACCTCTAGCCAATCTCAAAATGAGCAATATGGGTGCTTCCCACCTGGAAAACCTAACTACCCACCTAAATCAATGGTCTCTGGGGATCCCAGTGCACCTCCCATACCAGCCACACTCCCAATTGCCCTGACTTAGCCCCTGAAGTCACAGAAGACCCCAAAATGTCAATTACATTTGGGTGATGCAGGAACACCCAGGTGGAAGACAATAAGAAAGAAAAGCAGGACACAAAGACCTGGGGGGCAGAGTGGCTTAGAAGCCCAGGAGAGCTCCCCATGTGAGCAGCAGGAGCTTTTCCTAGGGACCCTGTGGACAGGGAGCAGCTGGGTTCACTGAGTGTTGTCATCCTGGACTTGTCCCTGATGGAGGGGAAGTACTCTCCTCAAAGTGAGCACTTAGTGCTGAGAGAATTGATGGAAGATGGGGGCGTTGGAGGTGCTGGAGGAATCATAAATATTTTATATTGTTGAATCAGACGGAATTGGCAGAGACCTCATTCCATTCAAGATTAATAGGTGCACTACCCAGTCTTCAAAGCTTGGAGACACAGCAGAAAGGTTCAGCAGCATTGTGAAGCACAAGCCTAGAGCTGGAATATCCAGGGCTGGAGGAAGTTAGGCCATGAGGTGGGCAGACCTGCAGATTTGTCTTCCTTCCCAGGAAAGTATGGGTAACCTGGGCATCATTTCAAAGTACCAGGGAGATTCAGGTCATATTTATTAGGTTACTTATCAAAGATGAATAATCATGTTCAAATAGAGTGTGTCCCAGTGAGTCTGGCTGGAACAACAGTTGGGGCTCTGTGCAGGTGTGCAGCTCTGTGGGTAGAGGAACTGTGAGGGTGGCCTCATTCCTCCCCTACCCTCAGCCAGGGCCATCACACCTCCAACCATTCCATATAGCTGAGCATCTAGGCTTTTGGTAGAGATTAACAGGGACAGTTAATTCATTCTTCTTTGGGAATTTCCTTTCATGTTCAATAGCCTCTGAAGGCAAGTGAAGGTGATGTTCCAAGCCATTCCCTTAGCCTGACCTATTTCTACAAACTGTGTTGCTGTCTCCACTTCCTGTTCACTTTTATGAACAGGGAATGTGCTGGTGCTTCCTTTAGCCTTTTTTTCAGATCTGACATATTTTTAGGAAGTCAACTCAGAATTTATAGTCAGGGCAAGCAGTGGATCAGCCGGTCCTTGGTGAAAGGGAGGGGAGTCAGGTGTAGCTTACCACTCTGGGTTTTTTTCTGGGCATGAGATAGGATTCCAGGAAACACTGCCATTATGCTCACCCTTTTCTTCCACTAACTATCCCAAAGTCCGTGTTGGTCACATCCTGTGTGTCAGTCCTGCCTTAGGCTGTACGAGGAACAGAAGATAGTTCACATGTCCTGCCTTCTAGAACATGCAGACATCCCTCTTTGCTCCTCTGTTCATACTTCTCACCCATGCACAGACCTCTGCTCTGCTCATGCTCACCTTGGCAGGAATTGGGTGTCTGTGCCTGCCTTTTGCAGCTCCAGGAAGGAGAGGACAAATGACTTTTGACCTCTGACAGAATGCAGCCTAGTTTGGGAGTCACTGAGAAGATATAATTACCAAGTAAAGCAAAATGGAATATTTCCTTGCAGGGTACCTCTTAACCATGATACCAGCCTTGGCAAGAGTTGGCTGACACATTCCCTGGCAGCTACCTTCAGCCAGAGGCACAGGACCTTCTCTCTTTCATTCACGTGCATTTTTGGCAGCAGCACAATGCCAGGTGCCAGAGTCTCTGCTGTGTCTGATGCCTCCCACCACTGCCCCTCCCCCATTTCACCTGCAGGTCCTGGTGCCAATTGGTGGGTGTGCACAGGCACAGAGAAGTTTGGACTCACAAAACAGGGCCCTGTCTCCATAGATTGACAAGGGGCAGGAGCAGTTTACTTCTTTGTAAAATGGGCATAGATTTTTCTTGAATGAGGTCATGTATACACAGTGCCTGGGATGGGGTAGTGCTGAGTTTTTAGAGTTCCATTCCTACAAGAAGCAGCGGCTGAGGTGCATGCTTCCCTTGATTGCTCTGAATCACTTCACATGGCACACATTCCACAGAACTGTCACTGAGATCACATGAAGGCCACACACAGGCACTCACAGGGTGGTCAGCAGGCCACAGAACACTGCCAGGGACACAAAAGCATCCTACATTTAACAACTATTTTCTCCTTCTGCCCTTTCCCTCCCATTTGTGAGTTTTCCCCCCTTTCTCTTTCTTCTCTTGATTGCTTAATTTTCCCTACCTGTACAGTTTTTTTTTGTTTTTGAACCAAGAGATCTGGCTCACTACCACTCCTCTTTGTGATGTTAAAAGAGGCCCTTCACCACTGCAGGCATGCTTTCCTCATGCATAGAAGCAGGAGGTGGAGCTCCAGTTAGGACAGTGGGAGTGGGGCTGATCTATTTGCAATGATGACAACCAGGGGCCTGGAGCTTTCTCCAAACTGCCCTCACCAACTCATCCAGGGTGGCTTTGGAGGGCTCCCAGGGATTCAGAACTCCAAATCACCACACTGCCTGACCACTGAGGTCTACTCTGCGAATATATTTCTTTTTCTCTGCCACCCATAGTTGGCACCATAGGGACAGAAGGATAGCGGTTGTGAGTCCCATGGCAAGTTGCTCAGGCAGTTTTCTTTCACTGTCTTTGAGTGTGTGCCACTCTCTGTGAGGCACAACTGTGCCAGTGCAGGGAGGGCACCCTGACCAGCTCCCTGCTTTGCTCCAGTGTCTGAGTCCAGCCAAACAAGAGCTGTAAATGTCTACAGGGTCAATGAAGGGATGTCTGAAAACAGTGGTGAATCTTTAGATTTCCAAAGCATTTTTCTTTCTAATTCTAAAACAAGACTCTCTTTTAAAAAAGAAAGAAACAGACCACTTGGGGGTGAATTTAAACACTGTACAATAACTTCATCATCACAGTGTGGTTGAGTCCACAGTCCTGGGGTGAGGGTCAGGGCCAAAATACAGTCAGTTAAATTATTTATCAAAAAATTATTTCTTCTTATCCCCACATGGATCTGAAATGGCTCTCTAACACATTTTTTAAAATATGCTCTAAGGTCATGACCTCAGCTTTGAGGAATCATTCCATGCTCATCAGTTGACAGCATCGGTAATCGTTCAGATCCAAAATGCCCTGTGCATCAAACCACCTGACTCAGACTCCACTTTGGGTGATTCTCCTGTGGGATATAGACTGGGTTCAAACAGAATTTTCAACACTGAGCAAATTTCAGCAGGCAGGGCTAGGACAAGTGATTAGTTTCTACAGAGGACTGAATGGGGAGTTAACGTGGATACCCCAGAAACTGCTGAGCTTTAAAAGCCTTGGTTTTAGTGAGAATTTCAGATGCAAGACCTATCAGGTGTATTTGCCTTCTTTAGAAACGTGACCTAATAATATATAATTTTCCTTTAATGTCCACAAGCCTGGGAATGTGGGGAATGAGAGAGAGGACACTGGTGACTTTTGCAAACTGTCCACAGGCATCCAAGCATGTGAATTTGTTCCAGAGAGAAAATAGAATCCTTGGAATGTTGTTCTCTTGAGAGTCAATGTGCAGATAATGGCCTGCCAAGACTCCTTAGGGGGCTCCTGGGGCCACAGCACAAGGAGGCCTCAGGTCCAGTCTGATGCATGAAGCATCCTTAACCCTGTGGCCTGAGGTTCTTGAAGCCCTTCATGATCCCACCACCATGGGCAGAACTAATCTCTCCTACCCCAGAGTTTTGTTGATAGTTGGCTAACAATACTTGTGAAACACATGCCTTTAACTGTAGTTATTGTATTAATGAATGGCCTTTAAAATTATAAATTCTTTGAGGATGTAGGCCACCACTCACATCTTTGCATCTCTTTCCTAGATGCCTTTTCACACAGTAGGTGTTATTAATTATTGATTGGTTGGCTACCTGAATCTTGACACAAGTACCAATGTAGTAAAATTAATTAGTACCAGTCAGCTCTTTCAGAATTTATAATGGGCTATAGGTTCTGCTTCATGGCACAAAAATGATTATTGTCCTTTGTGTTAGGATTAAAAAGATTTTTTGTCTTTTTAATCTCATGAATTATATAACATTTCCATGGTGTACATAAACACATTTCTCTTTGTGTTGATGTGATTCAGAGAATAGGTGACCAGTTTTTCCAGTACTCTGATATGCTTATCCTGCTGTGTCCCCATTTGGGAAGGGAGTAAAACGTTGCGGTGCATCAAGGATGTTACAACTACTTAAACGTGCCTAACTACACCACATAACTGCATGCTATCTGTGACTGGAAATTGAGGAGCTTAGGAGCTTCCAGTTCCACATGTGTCTAATGGAATTCATCCTCCCTCCCCTGCTCTTATTCCCATGTGCCTGGCTGCACCCTCCTGCCCTTCATTAGGCCCCATACCTCACTGGCCATCTTTTGTTCCTCTGTTCTGTCTTCTTTCATCATCACGCCACTACCGAGATCCTGAGTTTCATTCCTGGCTTCTCTGCTGACCCCTCTTTCCCACACTTTCCTCCTTCTGCCCCTCTACCAGAGTGACCTTTATAAATTACACTTTTAAAAAATGTGTCGAGAGAGAGAAATGATGGGTCTCTCTCTTCTTGTTGCTCACACACACACACACACACACACAAACACACACAACAGAAAGAGAGAGAAAGAAACATTGAGTTCTTCCACTTATTTATGCATTCATTTGTTGCTTGTATGTGCCCTGACTGGGGATCGAACCTGCTACCTTGGCATGTCAGGGTGGCACTCTAACGAACTGACCTACCCAGCCAGGGCTTATAAGTTGCACTTTTGATCATGTTGCTCACCTGCTTACAACCCTTCATGCAAGTCACACTAGCCCTTCTTGATCCAGTTCTGCCTCACTCTCTAGAACCTAGTTCACCACTCTCCACCTCTGCAGCTACTGAACCCACAGTTCCTCTTTTTTCTTAGCTTTCATGTTTCCTTTTCCTTCTGAATAACAGGTGCACACACTTTACATGGCCAATTCCTATTAAACCTTGGGACTCACCTACATCATTCATACCATCAGGCTGGGTCCCACACCACCCTCATCAAGCAGAACAACTGGAAGCTTCAGTTGATTGGCAGCTCATCTTAGGTGGTGACAACGTGTTTGCTTTGCCATGACCCACTTTGTTTTGTTTATGTGATGTCACACTATGTGCAGATTCTTGTCCTGGTTTTATTCAGCAACTTTCTTTCCTTGGACAGGATAGTTACTAATGTTGGAGGTAAAGTTCTACATTTTAACATGCTAATCCTAACCTTAAATATTTCTATACATGAAATGTTACAATGGGCATTAGTTTATGGATAATAGAGGTAGACAGAGTCTTTTAGCTAAGTAAGTAAAAAGGTACCACTCCACACCATCCTAGCCCCTTGGAAATAAAGTACAAAAGGGGGAGAAAGAGGACACAATGGTCATTGGGGATAAATCTCCTGAGGTTTCAAAGTTGAGATCTAATGACTCAATAAAGGAAATAATAAACTCTTCAATGGTCAGATGATACTCAGTTCTGGCTGTGAGCAAGAAACAAAAGCACCCAGAGACTTGCCAAAGCTTTATCAGAGTGATGAGCCAAGAACTTGCCTCCCCTGAAGGTGAAAATGTCACCCTCCCTATGCCTCCCTCAACTTTGTTACCTCCTTTGTAATGGAGGAAGTGGGGATAGGCAACCCTTGACTCCCAACTGGGTGAGGTCTGACCTGTCAGCAAGGTGATAACAAGGACCTGGGCCCCTGCCTGAAAGGTGGAAGTGACTGTGACTCATTCTACTCAGGCAACCTTAGTCATTTCAAGGTAAAGTTGTGTCAGTTCAACACCCAGTAATATTTTCCAGTCAATGAGCATTAAACAGGAGATCACCAGTCATCTCTAGATTCTACCTACAGCCCCAGCTCTGAGGGGCTAGCATCTTAAAAGGACTGGATGATGGCAAATATCCACTTTCACTTCTAGCTTATCTGACAGCTTTCATACACCCCATGGGTGCATAAAATACGCCCATGACCCCATGGGTCATCTACCACCAGTTCAACCTCTGGACACTAAACCAAGTGTGGGGGCTTTTACATACTCAGTGTGTTTCAGAGTTTAAAGAGTATTAAGTAACTGAACTAACATTTTAGGAAATCATGTGACTGCTGTACAGGCTGAAGCTAAAACTAGAGGCCAGGATTTCACTGCGATATGAGCCATGGAAGCCTTCAGATAAGCACTTTCCATTAGAGGCATTTCATAGCTGAGACAGCTGGGCTCAGCCCAGAATGGCCAGTGCTCTCAAAGCTTGTGTCCACAAGGGCAGCAGCCAGGCAGGGCTTTAAAAGGCCCGGCTTAGAACTTGGCACAGACAATGTGGAGGTTGTTCATGTTGCAATTCAGGCATTCATGCAGGGACAGGACAGAAAAGCAGTGTGTGAGGAGGGTCAGGTCTTGCTGCTAATTGATTTAGTCTAAGCTCAGGTCCAGCCTCCTTTGGCTGGCACAACTGTTACCGTGAAGAGAGACCGAAACTAATCAAAGCTCTTTGTGTAAATGTGCCAAGCTGCAGAGACCAAACTCCCCTGAATAGAATAGAGGGTCCTATAAAAGCAAAATAGGAGTGCTTTGAGAGTAAGACAGCTGATGTAAAATGAAGAGCTGATGGAGACGCACCGGGGCAGGAGACAGTGTGTGTGCCACGTGCAGCCTTTCACAGGCACCGTGGGCAGCCTAGCCACCTGGGCAGTCTGCAACTCACTCACTAAACCTTCAACCCAGCAGACCTACTCCTCTACCTTTCATTAAGTAATTTATTGGAATTTTAAAATAATAATGAATGTTTCTTATACTTCCCTTTCTGCTATAAGATGCAGTAAAATTACTAAAGGGTTGGGTGTTGGGGGGTGATATGAGAGAAACATAGATTAATCAGCCACCATGAATAGACTAGTTCTGGTTTGTCTTTTTTGGTCATTGCTTACATTGTGCTTTACTTTTATATGTAATTTTAACAAAAGTCCTGAAATAGGTTTTCTTAGTTAGAAGAAATTCAGAAAAAGTGAGTAATTCTAGGTCACCAATCTAGCAAGAGATGAAAACAGATTTCAAACCATAGTCTCAGATCTCCAAATCCAATGTTCTTTTCTGCAAAAATACCACCTTCTGTTGGAAAAACGTATAGCTCATAGGGATGGAACATTTCTTTTTCAATATTATTTGTGGTTGTGTGCACATGTGGTGGTGCCACATGTACATGCTACCTACCATATTGCCTCAGGGTCTCTATGGTATTTGGTCAGAATGTTAACTCCTCTATAATTTCAGGTCCACTATCTGGGGCAAGCTGTAAAAGAAGGCTTTTGGGTTGGGCTGCTGGGGGTGCAGAGAAAACCCATAGGTGTTAGGATTATAATATTCACATATCTACCTTTGCTAAGCAATTGGTATGTAGCAGATATTTCAACATGAGCACTTATGAAACAGGTGTCCCAGCCAGGGGATGCCAACACCCACAGACACAGTCCCTGTCCTCAAGGAAACCACAGACTCACAGGGAGATTAGCTGTACACATGGGTTTCTCCCACCTGCCCCCACCCCACACCTCACTGAGAATATGTGGAGCTGGGCCTCAAGATGAGCATTGCTTTAGACATCACAGAGGTCATCCTGATGTTCGCTCAACATTGGCAAGTCCTGGAAGGGCACACAGAATGTGATGGGAGGACCAAGTGGGAGCAGCTTGCCATCCAGAGAGTAGAGAAGAGTGCACAGGAGTTAAGTAATGAAGTCATTCACTCATGCATTCAGCAGGTATTTATTGAGAGCCTGTAACACATCAGCCACTCTTCTTGTTGCTGGGACTCTGGTGGTGAATGAAACAGATCAAGAAAATGTCTGTTCTCACAGAGATGATGGGCCTTGATCTCATTGACTAGGATCAGCTTGTTGGAGAGGTGAGATAGGGAAAGAGCATTACATTTTCAATGTGAAATTGAGGGAACCACGGCTTTGTCACTAAAAGTGGAAGAGCTAAGGTAGAAAGAAACACAGGCCTTCCTGACCCCTCTCTGTCATATAAGGACTGGCAAAGGGTGGGTCACAGATCACTGGCAAAAATTGTGTGGATGCTGGCTTAATGTTGTGGTTGTGAGTTTGGTCCTTCAGGTATTTCCTTTCCTAAAAGAGCTTTCTGGAGAGCCAAGGGTTACAAATGCATTTATGATTTGGCCAGCATGTTTACCATCAGCTTCCAGGCCTATCAAGTAGAGACACTCATCTACACAAATAAAAGAACTCCTGTAAGGAACTCAAGCCATTTTAGAAGCCACAACCAAGTCTGTAAGACAAAGCCAAGCCAAGTATAACAACAACACAACCAGCAGAAACTAATTGTGTAACTATTCTCTGTATGCAAAACTGAAATTAAGAACTAAAATTTGGCGACTACACTAGAAAGGGCACAGAGTTTGTAGTGTATTATTTTCAGAACAAGCCATAAAAGGAAACATGCACATTCATTGGGTTTCTTAGGTGTGATATCTTAGACCAAGACTGAAATTCCTGTGGTAACCAAAGGAAAAAGAAATCACCATCCTCAGTTAGCTAGAGGAGTACAGTATTGGATAAATTTGTACTTCCCAGCAATTTCTTTCTTTTAATTCTATACTGGTTGGAGGAAAAATACAATTTGTTAAGAAAATTCTGAACAACTGGTTTCTGAGGGAAACTAAGATAACACACATACATACCTACCCATAGGTACTTCCATTCCAAGAGAAAGAAAAACCCCAAATGCTTGTAGTGGTAACAAGGGTTAGTTTCGTTTCAAGGCTGATAACAATTTTTCTCTCATAGATAGAAGGTGCAAAAACAGGGCTGTATATTACTTCTTCCTCAGTGGATGAGTAACTCAATGGATTTTCCTTCTCCAACAGCTGCTTCTGCCACCCTGCCAGTGATCACGCAGCTCCCATGGGGTTCCCTCCACTTTAGTCCATCTTCCCAAAGACACATCCTAGATTTCAACATCTCTGCAGCTCCCATATTATTTTGCTGTCCCCTTAATTCTTTTCCTTTTCCTCCCAATATTCCTTCTCTACATCTTCAACAGAAGCCATAATTTCTAGACTCCTTTGCCTCCCAACTTGTTATCCTGCCGCCATCCCTGTTAGTAGAGCTGTTCATAAATCACTTAGGCTTCTCTCATCCTGCACTGCTGTTCTTTGACTTTAGAATGCCCTCCTCCTGTCTCACCTCTCCACAAAGCTGATCCTAGTCAACGAGATCAAGGCCCATCATCTCTGTGAGAACAGACATTTTCTTGATCTGTTTCGTTCACCACCAGAGTCCCAGCAACAAGAAGAGTGGCTGATGTGTTACAGGCTCTCAATAAATACCTGCTGAATGCATGAGTGAATGACTTCATTACTTAACTCCTGTGCACTCTTCTCTACTCTCTGGATGGCAAGCTGCTCCCTCTTGGTCCTCCCATCACATTCTGTGTGCCCTTCCAGGACTTGCCAATGTTGAGAGACCATCAGGATGACCTCTGTGATGTCTAAAGCAATGCTCATCTTGAGGCCCAGCTCCACATATTCTCAGTGAGGTGTGGGGTGGGGGCAGGTGAGAGAAGCCCATGTGTACAGCTCATCTCTCTGTGAATCTGTGGTTTCCTTGAGGACAGGGATTGTGTCTGTGGGTGTTGGCATTCCCTGGCTGGGACTCCTGTTTCATAAGTGCTTCTAACTTGAGTCACAAATGACTCCAAGGTGGCTCTGAGCCAGTCCTTCACTCTAGTGTGAGTGTCTGTCTGCATCTGTTCAGTCCTTCATTTCCTACGAGACTTAGACTCTAATGCTTCTATGTGAGAAGTATGCTAGTCAGGGTGTGGAGAATCAGATGTGAAACCTCATTGTCACTTGAAGGCATAAGATAGTTACACAGATGTATGCATGGGACCCAAGTGGCACTGAGCCTAGAGCATGATGTGCCTCACTGCTGAATCCATCTCTCCTAATCTGATTTGGCAGAGGAGTTGGATTTGTCAAGGCTCTTAGCTCCTGGACTTCAGTCAAATGCTCTTATTCACCTAGCAGTTCAGGGAGTAGACACAGGACCTAAGTATGTAGGAGGGGAGTGGCAGCACTAGTGGGGGCAACCTAGGAAGGTCCCACTCCCCCACATATGTTTGAGGCCTCCTGAAACTTCAGAAGTGTGGGTGGTGGTGTGACCTAGTCCTGGAGGTTTGGTGAAGGCACTGTCTGCTCAGCAACACTGGGCAGCACAATAGCAGGTCAGGCCAGGTTTTGCTACTAAGAAGAAAGACTCTGTTAACAGTGGGCTGATCCTTTAGTGAGCAGCTTCAAGGACAAAGATGGCTGGAAAGAGATTTTGTGGCGTGACAAAGCCTTTGAGACTCCCAAACTTGTTAGGAGCTAGTTAAAAATGAAGGAAGCTGAAAACTAGAAATTGGCTTTTGGCACCTCTTAGTCTCCCCAGCTGAGCATAGCCACCACAAGCCTTTATTGCTCCTCCAAGGTCAGCTGTGAGTGATGGAGCCAACAGAGAGGGAGCTGATGGTGGAGAACAGGGGAGGGGAGGAAGGGAAGAAGCCCAGGAAGGGAATGACAAAACCCAGGCAAGTCTGCTCCCAGGAGGCTGAAGCTCTGGAAAACAAATTTGGAAACATTATCCCGTAAGATCTCTATTGAAAACACTAAGCCCAGAGGCCCAGAGGGACCACTGAAGAGAGGAGACCAGTTTGAGTGATCTCAGAGACTGCACTATTCCAGTGAAATGAAAACAGCATGAAACCAAGAGCTCAGGAAGAGATAAGGGCTTACACAAAGCCCAGAGCCATGTAAACAAGAGGGAATCTCTAACATTCTTGAGGTCCCTGTAAAAAACAGGTTTGTTCAACTTAGGAATGAACTGTGAAAACCTGAATTGCAGTCTGGGGTCTCTGTTGAAGTATAAAAACTCAAAAATTCTTCCACAGGCCATTTGAAGAAGCTGCACCTGACCTTGTTTCACACTGTTGTGGAGAAGGCAGTGAGTGAGAACCCCACAGATCCTGGGTTGTGATTGCACCCCCAAAATGCCAGGCATTTGTGAGTTCATGGGATTTGGAATTCACTGATGAAGTAAGCTTTTACTGCGATTCAAAAAGTAAACATGAACTAGCTGTATTTTTATTGCACTTTTTCAATTAGTGGTAAAGCTTTTTCATCTTGGATTGGATTTCAATTGCTCCCTGGGCAGTTGCCATTCAGTTTGAAATAAAAATTACAAATTAAGCAGAGGAGGCTTTAGGTAGCTCAAAGTAACAGAGGTGAGAGATACCATCAAGAAGGAAGCTGTGGATGCATGTGGGCAGGTCCCTGGGTGCTAACGGGATGCACGGGTCAGATAGCAGGTCAGGCACTGATGTTTTATGCCAAACATAATTTTTGCTGAACATTCAAAAAGGTGCTTCCTGCCCTGGCTGGTGTAGCTCAGGGGATTGAGCACAGGCTGCGAACCCAAGGGTTACCAGTTTGATTCCCAGTCAGGGCACATGCCTGGGTTGCGGGCCAGGTCCCCAATGGACACCACGTGAGAAGCAACTACACATTGATGTTTCTCTCTTTCCCCGTCCCTTCCCCTCTCTCTAAAAATAAATAAATAACATCTTTTTTAAAAAAGCTGCTTCCTGGAACAGCATGGTGCACACCAAGTTTCCAAGGTGCTAGGGATGAAATCTGGGCTCCCCAGAAGAAGTTTTCCAAAGTTTTCAGGTTAGAGAGTAAATTTTAGTAGTAAGCAGAAGGAAAGTCCTTTTGGGGGGTTCAGAATAAGGCAGAAATGCTGAAGGAGACCCACTGAGGCTAACCACCTACCTCCTGTGGCACCAACTCTTGTTAACATAAGCAAGTGTTCTTCACTTTTGTCAGAAATGGTGCTATACGGCATTGCATTATTTTTTGGGAAGATTTGGTGGCCTGTGGCCCTTTAGAATCAGGGAAATTAGGAAGATTCTTGTCTATGCAGAGCTCAAGAAATGAGCATAAGACCCACGTCCCTGAGCCCTGGGGAGAAGGCACTGTTACTGGGGTGCTGATGTTGCCCAGAGCCTCTAATTTTCTCAGATTTTTATGTGGCACCATAGCCCATGGAAGCCAAAGCTTCGCTCAGCCTTTCTAAATGGCGTATGAAGTGTAGCCAGGACATCAATATGGTCTCACCCTAAAAGTCTGTTGTGTGACAGTCTCAGCTTCACTCTATACAGTGGCCTCTGGAATGCAGCTTGGAGATCCAGCCAACTAGCTCATATTGGCTTACTTCTATGAAGCATGCTGGTTCCTCCCCTCTTGTCCTGGACTACTGTTATCCTTGTCACTGAGGTGTTGAGGAAGAGAGGTGAGAACGGTGAGCTCCTGCCTTTCCATCATCCTCTGCCTAAACATCACCCAGGAGATTAGAAGTTTGTAGGTATTGTCCTTCTGATAATACACAGGATTCATCTGTTTGTGTGAGGACAATTGAACAGAAATTCAAATGACAAGTTACTATTACTCAGACAACTGGGAAACTGAAGGAGGGAAGGTACTGGTAAGAGTAGAAGACAAATTGGAAAAAAATGAATTGAATTAGGATAATTCTAAATTTATTTCTATCTCCTGAACAGTCTGGTGCAGGTATTCCTAGGTGACAGAAGACTTATCACAGTGGTTGAACTATTTTGTGGTTCAACCACTTGAGAGATTTGGAGAAAGAGAGGTTATAGAGAAGTCATTCTCACTACTTGAATGCCTCATATTGGATGTAACTTACACCATTTCTGCTCATAGTCTTGTTCCAGTTCTTTATTGATGCATGGCAAATAACTACAACTTAGAGACTTACAACAATGACAATATTTGTTTTGCTCATAAATTTGCCATTTGGATAGGGCTCAGTGGCAGCTTATCTATGTTCCATTGGTGTCCCCTGGGCTGGCTTGAAGGTTGAGGACTGGAGTCATTGGCCAACTCACCCCCTATAGCCAAGACAGGTGTCTGCTCATACATCAGCTATGGCTTAGCCAGCACACCTACAATGGACTTTCAGCTGCTAGACTGACTGCCTCAGGGCATGGTGGCTGTGTTTCAAGGGTAAGTGTCCTAAGAGGTCTGGGCAGAAGCTGTATCTCCTTTTACAGATTGGCCTGATAAGCTTATCAAAAAGGAGAGAACAGAGACCCTACTGTGTGATACAGGAATGCAGCATCACATGATAAGACTAAACAAAATGGGACCTATTGGTGTGGCCATCTTAGACAGTACTGTCTCCAGAATTCTGCTGGTGAGAACTAGTTGCATGAGGCCACTAGATGCAAGAGGAGCTTAGGAAATATAGCCATAGTTGGGCAGCCACTTCAAAGTGACAATGATGGCAGAAAAGCTCACATGTTGGTTACAGCTAGCATCCCTTGTCACATACAATAAGGAACTTTTTTATTTCACAAATGGGCCCACTGTAATGCTCCCTGGTCAAATGGAGACATTGGCAAAGACATTTTGTATGTCTTTGACAGAAAAAGCAACATCATGCTGTGAGCAGTTGAAGTTCTGTTTGATGAGAAAGTGTTGCCATGGATGCATGGATCTAAAAAATACTGCTTAGAATTTCTTTTAGGAAATATGAGGACATATGACAAACTCATATTTTGTGGGATGGATAAAGCCATTGTTTATCATTTCAGTTTGAAATATTTTTCAGAATGTAAAATTTCAGTTTGATGAGAAAGTGTTGCCATGTGGTTCCCAGACAACATTCTGGTGCTGTACACCTTTAACACATTCTGGCGAACGCAACCAGGCCACGTAGACCTTAGGTTCAGTTCAGTAGCTGCAGAAACAGGGCAAAGTGGGACCTGTGGTCACAGGTTCTGCCCTCACCAGCAGTTCTCTCTGCACGTCCTCTGGGCCCTTTACCCCTACAGCTCCACTGATTCCCTATGGAAGTAACACACTGCAAAGATAAAAGTAAGGTTCTAGAATACATGTTCATCCATCCGTTTATTTTAATAAATTGAATGAGTGTCTACTATGTGCCAGTCATTGTACTGAGTGCTGGAGAGGGCAGGGTTGTCCCAGTGCAGGATTTGTCATGGGCTGCTCTGCAGAGAGATCAGATGGGTGGATAACAAAGAGGCTAGTGACTCCTATAACATACCGGTGAATGTATCAGTTAACCTAATTAAACTGTCTACCTGGTAAACTGCATGTTCCCTATGTTAGATGTGTAAATCAGTAACAAAAGACAAAGTGATAGGAATATTTTTGCTGTACACTTATTTGGGGGCAATCAATTATAACAGTATGGAATGGCATTTGTGCCTTGGAAGATGGAGGCAGTTGGAGAAAATTAGGTATGTACTACAGCAACTGATTTGCATTTAGTTGTCATTGGCATTTGTTTATTGTTTAGAGTCCTGGCAGACAAGCTGCCCTGTGATCCTTGAGAACAATACAAAGTTACCCTCTGAGTGTTTCAGAGATGCTGACTGAATTTATAGCAAGTTGGCATTTTGGTATACCAGAAATGGCTTTCCTCAGAATAAAGACAAACCATGAAAAGAAATCTCAAAATTGAGAATGGAGAAAATCGCTGGGTGCTTTTGGAAATGCTTGTTCTGACCCACTTTTGAAAAACAAAACCTAGGCCCTCTTTCATCCTCCTGTTCAGCTCTAACAGTACAACTAAAGCATGCTTTTCCTAATTGGCAGAGAATGAGCGATGTTTCACAAAAAGCTCATCAGAGTTGGGACGACCTCATGGGAAGAGTGTAACTGGAAAATGAAGAGCACAGCTCTTCAGCAAAACGCAGCAAAGCCCTTGCTGGTTTTGATGCTTGTCAAGGGAGAGAACTCCACTGGCTACTGAGGGAGATTCACCCTTGTTTTTGTAGGAAGTTGGAAGCCACTGCAGAGTGTATGCCTTGTTTGAGTATGTAAGATCTGGCCATAACATCAAAGGTCTTAAAAATTATTTGTTAAGTAAGACTTCTGCATTCAACTGTCACTGTTCCTTGCAAAGTACTTATCTTGGGTTGCTCTAGACTAAAGCTGTGCTATTACTCAAACTATGCCTGAAATTCCTCTTCAGAGGCGGAAGCATATTCTTTTGAATATTTTAGCTCTAAGATAATTTAGAGCTAAATCTGGGGAATAAGATGGATATGAAAGCTGAGTCTAATATGGGTGTGCGTGTGTGTGTGTGTGTGTGTGTGTGTGTGTGTGTGATCACAAAAGACAATCACTTATGTGGATTTTAAGCTGACTCTGAAGAGATTTCTTGATCAGTGCTACTTAACTTGAAAGATATTGTATTGCAGAAAGATATCCTTGCATAATGTCTCCCATGATTATATGGCCATGGCCATGGGATCCTCTCTTCATGTATATGTGTGTGTATATATATCTCCA
>PVKM010011512.1:0-33104 GCA_004027735.1 Carollia perspicillata
AGGTCAAGTTCAGGGAGTTCATCATCACCAAACCCTTATTATATGAAATGTTAAAGGGACTTATCTAAGAAAAAGAAGATAAAAAATATGAACGGTAAAAAGACAGTAAACTCACAGTTATTAACAGCCACACCTAAAACAAAAGCAAACTAAGCAAACAACTAGAACAGGAGCAGAGACACAGAAATGGAGATCACATGGAGAGTTAACAACAGGGGAGTGGGAGGAGGAGAGATGGGGAAAAGGTACAGAGATTAAGTAGCATAGATGGTAGGTAGAAAATAGAGGGAGGCTAAGAACAGTAGGGGAAATGTAGAAGCTAAAGAACCAATGACACATGGACATAAACTAAAGGGGGAGAGTGTGGGTTGGAGGGGGTGTGCAGGATGGAGGGAAATGAAGGGAAGAAAATGGGACAACTGTAATAGCATAATCAATAAAATATATGTATTAAAAAAAAGAGGTACTATATTTTGCCACATACAATGTGAACTTTTTTGTCCAAATTTTTAGGGAGAAATAATAATAATGTGCATTATAGATAGGTATAATAATTACATACCGTGGGTATAATAATGGGTATAACAATCTGGTGTGTAATGCATAGAAAAACGTTGGTGCACATTATATGTGGGAGCACATCATACATGGAAAAATATGATATATACCAACTCAAGCTGTTGTTGCAATACTCATACAAACTATGGCTCACCGTTTGCTTGTACCATGATTTGAATGGTGATAACTGTTCATACACAAAAATGAACATGTTAAGTGTGGGTTTTGACAAACATGTAAAGATGTCATGTAAGAGTGTAGTGTGTTCTTAAAGGGTTTCTTCAGTTACCACTATCTATGTTAGTATTTTAAGACTTTTATTCATTTTACAAATGCTTTTGAATATGTGTCAAGTGTTTCATGTAGGTGTAGTAGATATATTTCTTTTTAAAAAAACTTTTTTTTTGAGAATTTCAAACATACACCAGAGTAGAAACAAACAGTATAATGAATTTCCACGCACCTATCCACTGACAGAGCAGAAAGGAAGACTCACAGACATGAACAACAGTGTGGTGATTGTGGAGGGGAGTGGGGTAAGGGGACAAATGGTAATGGAAAAAATACAATAATGTAAATTTAAAAATAAAATAAATTAAAAAATTACCAACATTGAAAAAATGCCATTTGTTTGTTCAGAAACCCGGTTCTTTGGATTGGGCTGATTGATTCTTTATATTATGTTTAAACTTGTTCCTCTAGCCCTTGTGTTCTTATTAACTAGTTGTTAGATGTAGAGGCTTGATTAGATTCAGGTTCAATTTCATTTTGGCAAGAGTACCTCATAAGTGGTGCTGTGTACTTGGTATTACATCAGGAATCACATAAAGTCTGATTATCCTGTTATTAATGATATTAAGATTTAAGATGATCAGTGGATGCAGGTATTGTCAATTTGATTCTTTATAGAGTTTCTCAGGAACATTTTACATAATGGTTATAGCAGCAACTCTGCATACATTTCTTAATCTAAATTCAAAGCATAAAATTGATGGTATTATTTCCTTATGCCTTCCACTTTATTTCCACCTCAATAATCAAATCTTATTATCAAATGAAGGAATTTCATTTATTCCTTCATTAGCTTGACTACTGAACTTGCGTTTAGCCCAGGTAATTTGAAAGTTAAGGTATATTTGATTTAAATAAAATTTGTAGCCTTTGCGTTTTAGCTAGATGCTTTTTTGTCCTCCTTATAAAAACATTTAATTTCACATTGCAGTGTTTAAACCAAGTGAAGCAGAGTGTGACTGTATTAGAACCAGAGGGAATTTTTTACTAAAGGTTGAGTGTTTCACTAGAGTATTAGAAACTCTTGCTTTGTAAGGTTTTGTAGTGGTTAGTTGTGAAAACCAGAAAGCACAGGAAGGCAGTGATGGACTCTGAATTCAGGGTGGTAGTTACCTCTGTTGGGAAGTAGAAGGATGGGATTGATGGGAGGCATACTGGACACTTGAAAAGTATTGGCAATATTCTTTTGCTTAAGCTGGTGTTAATTTAATTTTTTGTTCTTTAAAGTTTAAATATATTTTTATAATGTGTAATTTATTTCACAATTAAAAGAATAAGTGGACTTATTTACTAATGATTTGAAGTATATTTTTCAAATGTTTGGTTAAATCTTAAACATAATTTTGACTGTACAACAATGTCATAAAATACATAGCTTATGAAACAGTATCTCTAGTACAGGGCAAAAATGAAAGGGTTATTATATATCTTATTTGAAATAGTCTGTTTTTAAGGTCATTTCTAAAAAAATTACATTTATCCTGGTATTCTAACTATGAAAAATGGCTGATTATAAGTGTCAAGATGGAGAAAAATAATAAGTTGAACAAGTGCAACTTCCCAGTCTTAGCTGTAGACTGGTTTACTTAAGAATACCCAAGTTTAATGCTCATTCTGTATCATTTTTGTGTAGTTGATTCTTGGCCCTTAAGCAATAGTAACCCCAGTAATTTCTTTTTTAATATTAAACAAATTTATGAATCAGTCTGGTGCCATGTGGAGCCTGAAATTGTGTCTGGGTTTCCATGGTGAGTTACCTTAGGTGGTCTGCTTTTGGGGGCAACTGAGGAAACTTCTAGGGGAACGAAATCACTCAGGTCTGCTTGAACATTGCCATTGAACCTCGTGCTTGTTATATTTTAGCTGACCAGAGCACAGGTTAATCTTGAATCATTCTGGGTATTTGGTCAAATATTTTGTATTGTGTATTAAATAGTGGGTTTAAAAGAAAATACTCTTCTTGAAAGGAGCCCTTTAAGAGTAAAAATTTATAATTTTGTATTGAGTTACATATTTTCTGAAAATTATTATTGTAATCACTAAGCCTTCCAATTTAAAATAATTCAGTTATTTATTAGAAGTGACATTTATTTGGCAAATAAGTGTTTTTCTTACCTTTTTACATAAGATAACTTAAATGATTTTTAAGATTTAAATTTAACTTAAATAACTAACCTCTTCCCTCCCCTTTTAAAAAATTCTCTTCTCAAAAAATTCCCTTAGGTAACAGAAATCCAGGACTGGAGTGCATCAAGCCCACATAGTGCAGCATACGTTCTCTGGGACAATGGTGCTAAGAACCTTTACAGAGTTGGTTTTGAGGGCATGGTAAGTAGTAAGAAAACCACAAAAGAAAATATTGGATAGATGAAAGAAAGGAAATAATTGTGTCTTCTATTTTTTTCCCTTTGTCATCTCTTTTTGTCAAAAAACGGCCATCTGAATCATCATGAATATGCAATAGGAGAGGAATCTGTAAATTGAAAATTTAATAAAGTTTACAATATTTGTTTGAACTGTTTAATAGTCAGTCTAAGAAGCTAAGATACAGAACTATTTGTAAGGCTGCTCCTTGGCATGGACATGGAAAATAGTATTATTATGAGATTTTTATGCTATACTTGTATTCTAGGCTTTGGTGGTTGATAAAAGTATAAATTACAGTGGGTGTTAAAATCATTTTTTTGTTTTTGAAAAATTATTTTCGAAGGTTACTCTAAAGTTTATTTTAATAATAAAGTGTAATAGTAATTGTATAACTAATACATATACTGAAGTACCGATTTCATGTTTCTAAAATGTAGAACAACTGCCCCTTCTGCTTTCTTTTTTTAAATTACAGTTTTATTGACCATATTTCTGATGCTTTGCTTTACAGTCCCCATGACTATTTTGTAACTACTAATCTGTACTTCTTAATCCCTTCACCTTTTTGACCCAGTCCCCCAATTCAGATTATTTTTAAGGATATTTTTTTCACTGTATTTTGAAAGTGTAGTGTTGATAATTGAAAATGATTGACCTAGAAACACTTTGAATTACTAAAGTGCTTAGGAAACTAATGGTGGTATAGTCAATGGGTTGCCCTATATTTCTGCATTCATGAGTCATTGTTCAAATATTGACCTCAGCTATGTAATTTATAGAATATAATTAGTATATTAATGCCAACATATGCCTTTTTATTCTTTCCATCTTGAACATATTCCTCAAAGAATTCTTTAAATTTCATTTTTTTCTAGCTATTTTATGCCCCTCATTGGGAGAGGAAAACATTCCATTGTTTCTTTGTCTTGATTTATTGTATTTATGTATAAAAGCCAGCCATGTGACTTTAAATACATACTTTTACCAGTATTTACTGGCATAATTTTGCCAGTATTTATAATTGTATATAGCATTGAAGATCAGTTCTTCATTATCTTCATGCCTGTCCATTTTTAAATCATGGATTTTTGTAGGATTCCTACTTATTATTAACTTGCTTCAAATGAAGCTTTATGTGCTATGTGTACTCAGGTACTTAATAAGTTTTATGTGTGTATATATATATATATACATATAAACTCATTCTTTTTTAAGGCTGAATAGTACTCCTTTGCATGGTTATGCAATTATTTATATATTGAGATTTCTGTTGATGTTGCCTTTTTTTTTCTTGCAAGCAGTGTTTCAGCAAGTATCCTTGTACATGTGTCTGCATGTGCATTTCCTTAGGATATATTACTAGAAGTAAATTTGCTGAGCTTGAGTATTATACTAAAACAATTTGACCTCTGTGTTTTTGGCTAGGATTTACCTAATGTGATGTTCTAATGACAGAGGAACTATGAAGGAGTTGGGCTGTCTTCCCCTCTCTCTTTCATGTGTGTTTGTGTATGTAAAGGAACTCCTTTCCTTAATAGTGTAAATATATACTAATCACCTATTTATATCAGATATTATTAGGCACTTTTAATGAAATCTACTTCTAAATTTTCACAGTAGCCTCCATGTTTGCTCTTTTAAGTTCACATTTTCTCTACTTTTTCATGATATGATCACTGCCTTCCCATTCAGATACTTAAATAATAATTTGTTTTCTTGTACAAGCAAAGTTAACTAAGTTGTGGTGAAGTAAGGACTAAAGTTGATGTCAACAGGAACATTAACTGGACAAAGAATCAAAAGACTTTTTGGTTTTATAGCAAAAAAATATAGAATGATCAAATTAGTTGAGTTCTTTTTTTGGTAAAAGTATCTTTAAAGTGGAAGGTGTTATGTGCATTTTAAATACTAGGTATTTGTTACAGTTCCTTTTTTTAGCATGTGTTTCTGAAAATACTATAAAGATCAGGGTTATAGTTTTTGAGGGGTGCTGTTGAAAGCCATGTTAAGTGTGACTGTTAATCCAGATCTACTCTTGACTTCTTTTGAGGGTATGTTGTCAATGAACACTTTTGCCTGTTTTAGGTATTAAGCTATACTTGACGTTTTCAAGGGCGATTTTTTTTTTTCCTTCTTAGTCTGATCTGAAGTGTGTTCAGGATGCCAAAGGAGGTTCTTTCTACAGAGATCACTGCCCTGTGCTGGGTGAGTTAGCAGACTCAAGAAAATTACTGAGTAGTGGGTCAGAGTTTGAGGAATCATAAAATGTTTAAATTGGACTTTTAAAAAATCAGTTACCTTTAAAGGTATTTGAAGAGATACTTTTTTGGTTTTAATTTGCTTTTAAAGAATTTGATCTTTTTAAATGATTTGTATAGACACCAAGTTTTCATAGCTTTTGATTTGACATGCCATTTATGTCATAATCTATTTGAAACTTTTGTCTGTTAACTGTAAACTTACATGATTGAAAAATTTTATGTTAGATGTTACATCTCTTACACTATTGAGAATAGGATCTGACAATTTAAGCTTATGAAACCCTTAGAATTTCTTTAAAAATGCCTTCCGAATACAAGAATAGCCACAAGATTAAGGTAATATAATGAATAAAATTTCATATACCATTAAAAAGGAACAAGAAAACCAAAACTACCTTCATTTTATAGATTCTTTATTGTTGCCACTATTAACATTTACCACATTCTTCTGATTAAGCCTTTAGTCTCTGAATGCTTTTCTTTCTCATATGAACTCTGTGTTCTTCTTTTCCGAATCATTGGATTTGCCTTTTTGCTAAAAAGTGCTCTTTTCAGCCAAAAAGTGCTCTTTTCTTGTATATAATGTTTTATTTTATTAAAAAAGGAGAATGTGGAAGAAATATTATGTTTTTGCTGAGAGCATCCATTTCTCTTAGTATCAGAAACTTTCTTTTGTGTCTTGCCTTCACAAGAAAAACAGAATCAACATACACATTTGGATCCCTCGTAGTGTTTCATGATCATGAATCCTTTATCCTGGAACAACTTTTGAAAATAATGTAAGGAATGGGCTTTGAAATCTTTCAAAATGCTCTTAAGGCCAATATCACAAAAACGATTGGTAAAAAATAGGACAAAGCACTTCAGAGAAAAAAGTAATTCCAGGGCTCTTTTTCCTAAGCTTTAGTTAGTTATCATGGCTCTGATGCAGTGATAGTCAGCAAGTCATCCAGGCAGAAAAGTGAATGTTTTCAACATCCAGAACTTTGTGTTCTGATACACGGTTGCATAGTCTTTTATAGATTTTACTGCTGTTCAGTCTTTATTATAAATCCTCACATTATTGTAGTCTTTGAGCCTGGTGTGTGTTTTTTTATTTTTTTAAAGCTCTTTAGTTCTAGAATTTGATACATTATATTCTCAAAACATTTTAGATTAGATGTTAACTGAAACTAAAAATCTAGAGCTTGTTCTTGTTTAAAAATAATGTAGTTGCATATTGTTGCTGTGACTTTCTTTTTCCATTGTCAACTCCCTCTGCCATTACAGGTGAGCAGAATGGCAACAGGAATCCTGGTGGGTTGCAGATTGGTGACCTGGTAAATATAGATCTTGACCTAGAAATTGTACAGTCTTTGCAGCACGGTCATGGAGGATGGACTGATGGCATGTTTGAGACTTTAACTACAACTGGAACTGTTTGTGGGATTGATGAAGATCATGATATTGTAGTACAGTATCCAAGTGGCAATAGGTTGGTGATGTTTCTTAATTTTTAGTAATGGCAAATAAAACTAGAGAAAAGGGCCTTAAAGAAAGCAAATTATGTGATACAACCAAAAAACTGTTAAAGATAGCTCTCAGTAGGTAAAAATTCAGAATATGTTGGTTGGTAAGGTGGAGAGGAACAAATGGCAAGAAGAGTGTGTGTGTGTGTGTGTGCGCACGTGAATTTATATAAATATCTTTATGTTACAGTGCTCTGTGACTTTTTTCCTTCAGAGAGCAGAATATATCATATCATCATTAGGTCCAAGTTTAGCAAAAAATTCTGTGTTCATAATTGACTGTTATCAGTCTATCCTTAATGAGGAGGATAACATTAAAACTCTTCTGGGCCATATTGCCAGGGTTATTCTGGTAACACAGCTCTTCCTGCCACAGACACATACACATACACTAATCCTTATCAACAACATAGAATTGTATGCATTTCCACACTTCTGTTCCTTTGCATATACCATTCCCTTCATGCGGAGTACCCTTTTGTCCTTTATCCCCTCTTTTTCTGGGCTAACTGATCTGCGTCCTATAAATATTGAGCTCATATATGGTTTGGGAACCTCACTCTTCTGCCCTCCTGGTGTGTGCACACATTATTCATCTATTAAAACGTACACTGATTTGATTTCTAGGTTGTGAGTGTTTTGGAGACTGGGACTGTGCCATTTATTTATTTATTTATTTTTAGAAGGGGAGAGAGGGAGAAAGACAGGGAGAGAAACATTGATGCAAGAGAGAAACATCAATTGGTTGCCTCTCATACAAGCCCTGACTGGGACTGAACCCACAACCCAGGCACATGCCATGACCAAGAATTGAGTGGGTGACCTTCTGCTTTGCGGGAGGATGCCCAACTAACTGAGCCACACTGGTCAGGTTCCTGTGTCTTTTATCTATTTGCTGTTAAGGATCAAAAATATGTTTATGGTAGTTTAAAGAAAAAGCAGTAGTTAAATTGAATAATAATCCAGCTTTATTTCTGACATATACATGAACTATTTTATTCCTTAAACATTTTTTTTCAATTACAGTTCAGTATTATTTTGTATTAGTTGTAGATATATAGCAGTGGTTAGACAATCATATACTTTCCAAAGTGTTCCCCCTGATATTTCCAGTACCCATCTGGCATCTTACACTGGCATTACAATATTATTGACTATATTTCCTATGCTGTTTTTTACATTCCTATGACTGTTTTGTAACTGCCAGTCTGTACTTCTTAACCCCTTCACCGTTTTCATCCAGTTAATCCTGAGGTTCTTTAGGGGAAGGAGTCATATAGAGAATAAGAAAAATTAACATATAGTTGTTTACCAAAATATAGAATTAGCTCTGTGTTTAAATCTTACACACATGATTGTGTCAAGAGATGCAGAAAAAGCATTTGACAAAATCTAACACCCTTTTATGATAAAAACTCCAATAACTAGAAACAGAAGGGAACTTCTTTAGCCTGATAAAGGGTATCTGTGAAAACCCCACAGGTAATATCATACTCAGTGGTGAAACACTAAATAAATGCTTTTCCCTTGAGATTAGGAACAAAACAAGATTGTCTCTTTCCCCCACTTCTACTCAGAATTGTCCCAGAGAGTTCACCTGGGACAGTTAGGCAGGAAAAAGAAATACAGGAAGTTGAGAAAGGAGGAAGTGAAACCATCTCTGTTTACAGATAATATTATCTTGTTTGTAGAAAAACCTAAGAAATCCACAAACTGTTAGAACTAATAAATGAGTTTAGCAAATATGTAGGATATAAGATTAATAGAGAAAAATAATTTGTGTTTCTGTACATTAGCAATGAAGAATCTGAAAATGAAATTAAGAAAACAATTTCATTTATAATAGCATCACAAAAAATAAAATACTTAATAAATTTAGCCTGAAAAAACACAAGACTTATACACTGAAAACTACAAAACATTACTGAAGGAATCAAAGAAGACCTAAATAAATGGAAAGACATCTTGTGTTTATAGATTGGAAGTTAATATTGTGTAGATGGTGTATTAGTTTCCTAGGGTTACCATAACAAATTTCCACAACCTGGTGGCTTAAAACAACAGAAACTTATTTTTTCACAATTCTGGAGATGAGAAGTCCAGGTCTAGGTGTTGGCAAGATTGGGCCCTTTTCAGGGACTCTGAGGGAGAATCTGTTCCATGCCTTTTTCCTACCTTCTGGTGGTTGCTAGCAGTCTTGGTATTCTTTGACTTTTGTAGAATCACTTATTTCTCTGCCTCTGTCTTCACTGGCCTTCTCCCCTGTAAGTTGATGTGTCACAGTGTCTTCACATGACCTTTTCCCCCCTGAGTACAAATTATTTTCGTATGCATGCAAAGTAGGGATATCATTTGATACTGAGAGCCACATAAATAATCCTTCAGCCCACTATTTTATTTTCATTAAGCCAACATTTGTAGCTTATGCATCCATGAAGAAAGAGCCTTGAGAGACATAGAAGGAAATTAATTAAGCTCCTAGAAGTTCTAAAGTTTTTTACATAGAAAATAATCAAAAGTTGTTTTTACATGACTTATAAGGACAGCAGTCATTGGATGTAGGGACCACCCTAATTTAGTATGACCTCATTTTAACTTGATTACATCTGTAATACACTTTTTCTAAATATGGTCAATTTCAGGAGACATCAGGGATTATTAGGATGTTAACATATCTTTTGGGGTGGGGCATAATTCAACGTATAATGGATGGCAATATTCCCCAAATTAATGAACAGAGTCAGTGCAATCCCTGTCAAAATCCTAGTGACCTTTTTACAGAAATTGGCAGGCTGATTCTAAAATTCATATGGAAATTCAGGGGTTCCAGAATAGCCAAAACAATTTGAAAGAAAAGAATAAAATTTGGAGGACTTAAACTTTTTGATTCCAAATTTCACCACGAAACTATAGTAGTCAAATAGTGTATTACTGACATAAAATAGACATGGAGATTGATGGACTAGGATTGAGAGTTCAGAAATAAGCCCTTACATTTAAGGTCAGTTGATTTTTGCTAAGGGTCCAACACGGTTCAGTGAGGAAAGTATAGTCTAGTTAACAAATGATGCCGACAGTATATACAAATAACAAGTCATTATATTGTACACTTGAAACAAATATGTTTAATGTCAATTAATACATCAATTTAAAAAATATAAATAAAGCAACAATAAAGAGTAAAAAGTGCTGAGTTAACCAGGTATCAACATACAAAAGAATGAAATTGGACCCCTGCTACATACCATGTAGAAATATGAGTCGCAGATCTAAATGTAAGAGCTAAAACTATAACACTCTTAGAACCTAACCAGGATCTCTCTTTTAAGAATTGACTCAAGATTCAGAAACACAGTGCAGGAGGCTGGCCCCTTATTTTGTAGATTTTCCTTCAAATGGAGAGTGAGCGAGAGGCTGTCAGCAATGGCTGCTAGACTTGGGCCCAGTTAACCCTGAGGAGTCCTTCTTGGCAGATACATTGATTCTCAAGGTTCACATACTTTACATGTTTCTGAAATGTTTTAATTTTTAACAGTGAGTGTGTATTATCTTTTATTTTTATTTTTTAATCCTCACCTGAGGATATGTTTATTGATTTTAGAGTGAGAGAAAGGTGGGGAGAGAGGGAGAGAAAGACACACATACATATCAATATGAGAGAGAAACATCTGTTGGTTGCCTCCTGCATGTGCCCCGACTGGGGATCAAACCTGCAACCTAGGTGTGTGCCTGACCAGGAATCGAACCTGCAACCTTTTGGTGTATGGGATGATGCTCTAACCAACTGAGCCACCTGGCTAGGGCTATAACAATTTTTTAACAAGCAGAGGATAATAAATCTACACAGAAGTATATCATATTAGGGTGGTGAGATTGTGATGATGATTTTTCTAAATTTGTATTTTAAAATTGTAAAAAGAAATGTAAACAATTTAGGATGTAATTGAAAATGATTGCTTTACTTTTTTTATGTGTTATAAAGCTTTTTTCCCTTGCAGTGCTTAACAAAATATGTTATGTTAAAATTAAACGTACCCATTTTGAGTTGTGGCTCTGATCCTTAGGTGGACTTTCAATCCTGCCGTTCTCACTAAAGCAAACATTGTCCGAAGTGGAGATGCTGCTCAGGGTGCAGAAGGAGGCACCTCACAGTTTCAAGTGGGTGATCTCGTACAAGTTTGTTATGATCTGGAGAGAATTAAACTTCTGCAAAGAGGACATGGAGAATGGGCTGAAGCTATGCTCCCAGTAAGTATATATAAAATAGTTTTGGACTATGTAGGTTTTTTTTTTTTGGTGTGTCTTCTGGTAAAGATAGGAGGACCTACTAGACAAATTCAAAAAGAGCTGTAAGCACTAGTTTTTTAAAGTATTTTAATTTTATAAACTAAATTAGCATAATCATTGTGCTCTTCATTGGTGGGCAGGCATACTTATGCCTTTTATTTTCTAATTTCATTAAATAAGCCAGGGAAGATCCAAAAAAGGCTACAGTTAATATTTTTTGATAGAGCTATTAGTGGAGCATGTAATGTGAGGGTAAGGCATTAATTGGGACTAAATACTATTGAAAATCAAAATATTAGTGAAGAAAGAGGGTAAAAGGAAGGACACCAGAATGACAAATTTCAATATTGTACATAGTAGGGAACCAATAGACAATATATTTATATTTTTTTAAAGGAGAAAATAAGGGTATTTATGTAAGGGTATTTGTGTAAATGTATCAATTTGGAAACTATATTGTAGTTTAATATAAAGCTTTACTATAAACTATATTTAAAAGAGAAAAATGGTAGATTAACCATAAAGTTTAAAAAAATAAGTGTTTGTATATAAAAAGGCATATCATGTAGGGAACAGAGATAGAAGGGAGACATATTTGAATATGTCTTGTTTTAGACAAGACATATGTTTTGAATATGTTTTATATGTTGAATATGTTTTATAGATTTGATTTGAAACCATGTATTTTATATAATTTTAAAACAAAATTAAAAATGAAACTCCTAAAAGTATAAAAATGAAACAACCCAAAATGCGTTTCCTGTTGACATAACCATACAGAAAGGAAGTTCCAACTGATTTTTAAACACAGTGATTTGTCTTTATATCCTTATAGGAGAAATATAGCCTATAGACCTACATAGAAAAAGAAATATTTAACAATTTTTAGAAATTTAATTGTTTGAGATAGTGTTGCTATGGTTTTGAGATAATTGTGTGTTTAATATGACAAAAAATGAGTAGTTACAGATAATTCTGATTCTTTTATCCACCCTGATCTTAAGAACCAGAATGATCAGAGTTGAAAAGGAGATACAGGTGTAATATATGAGATTATGTAAAAACCCTATACTTGCATTTATTTTTATCTTTTAAAGATTTATTTATTTATTTTTTAGAGGGAGGGATGGGAGGGAGATAGAGAAGGAGAGAAACATTGAACTTGTACATGCCCCTACTGGACCGGGGACTGAACCCACAGCCTAGGCATGTACCCTGACTGGGAATCGAACTGGTAGCCTTTTTGCTTTGCAGGACAGTGCCCAACCAACTGAGCCACACTGGTTAGGGCTGTTTTATCTTTTAAAACAAACTAAAACACCCCCCTCCCCCTTCTTAGCTTTGTATATGACATGGCCTAGAAATAGTGACCATTCTAGTAACAATAACCAACATTATTGCCCAGATTATGGTCCTGGAATATCTTTTCCTTCTGTAAAGAACTAGGGATCTTTGGAGAAATGGCTAATTCTAGCTCTTTGATAGGAAGTGAACAAGATAAGCCTGATACCAGATAGCAATGAAGAAGTTACCAGAAATTTCTGGGTCATGTTAAAAGTAACCTGGCAGCCAACTTCAAGGATGTCTTACAGAGACAGATGAAACTACTAAACGATATCAATTAGAAAAATTCATATTGTAAGAAACTATAGGACAAATTACCCTGTTTCTTTAAAAAATAATTTCCAAAGGGGGGAAAAACTGTATACATTTTTTAAAAATATTTTGTTTATTTATCTTTAGAGGGGAAGGGAAGGAGAGAGGGAGAGAAATATCAATGTATGGTTGCCTCTCATTAGTCCCATGCTGGGAACTGGCCTGCAACCCAGGCATGTGCCCTGACTGGGAATCGAACCGTGATCACTTGGTTCGCAGGCCTGCGCTCAATCCACTGAGCTACACCAGTCAGGGCAAAACTGTATACATTTTATTTGGAGCTTGATTTAAACAAACTAAAAATAATTATTTATGAAGCAGTTGGGAATTTGAACATTGACTGGTATTTTATGTATTATTGATAATTTTGAGTGGGTTGATAATGCTACTGGGTTATGTATTTAAAGAGTTTACATAATGAAATAATATAGGAGGGGAGAATGGGTAGGGGAAAACAAGATTGGCCACAAGCTGATAATTGTTAAATCTGGTTGATTAGTACATAAAGATTCAATATACTATTGTCCACTTTTCTGTGTTTGAGATTTTCTATAATGATCAATTAAAGAGGAAAAAAAAGAATGCAGCTTTGTAGAGTTTGAGATGGTGGTAGAAAATTCCTAATGAGAAGTGAAAATGTCTAATGAGAAGTTAAAATTGGTGTGTATTGGGGGCGTGAACTTCAAAGCATGGCTAGAGAAGTACTGAGTATTTTCAGGTCTTTTGAAATAAGATGATAGTTGTCAGTGGGGATTAAATATTCAAGAAAGAAATGTAAAAAAACAAAAGAATAAATTTTGGGAGAAAGAACAGATTGAGAGATCTGAAGATGGAAAAGGAATCTGTGAGTGTAGAAAGGGGAGAAACAGACAGGAAGATTAGACTGTCATCCAGAAATTACGGGAACAGTTTCAAGAAGTCGGGGTCAGGTGCAGTAGAGAAGTCAAAAAAGAAAAGTCAAGGGCAGTTTTTTCTCTGTGTTAGGAAGTGGTCAGATAATATTACTATTCTTCAATTTTCTGGTATTTTTATTTGCTGTCCTATTGTGTTTAAGAGAATGAATGGGTTTTGAAACTGAGTTTGAAATGGGGCAAATACTAGCACTTAACTTTCAGGGTTATGGTATTAGGTGGGTCAATACAAAGTTCTTAGAACTGTTGTGCTGCAAATGGCATACCAGTATGCCAGAGAACTTTTAAAGCATTCAGTTCCTGACTACTTATCAGAGGCACTGACCATTTTTCCTTTAGATTGTCAAATTAAAAAAATGACAATAGCCAACCCCACAATAACTGTTCAGTGTGAATGCCTTGTCTTGAACCATAAATATATTGATCGTATAATAGAGTTGCATTTTATTAGTCATGTCCCACGATAAGGTTGCGTCTGATTGGTTAGTCCTTGGTACCAGAAATTCTTATTTACAAGTATAGGCACCTGATTTTTTAAAATGTCACTTTGGAACAAAAAGGATAGGTAGTTATTATTTTTTCTAAGTCAATCACAATTATACCTTTTTTTTTTTGTCAAATCAGTGAAAAATACAACATAGCTTTTAGTGTGCTGCAGAATTTTAATGATTAGTTAATATGTGCCATGAAATGAAAAAAGTTGAAAGTCACTGTTTGAAAACATTAGAACAGCCCTGCCTGGTGTGGCTGTCAGTTGGACGTTGTCCAGTAAACTAAAGGTTGCTGGTTTGATTCCTGGTCAGGGCACATGCCTAGGTTGCAGGTTTGGTCTCTGGTCAGTCAGGGCGAATATGGGAGGCAACCAGTCACTGCTTTTCTCTCACACTGATGTTTCTCTCCCTTTTTTCCTCCCTCCCTCCCTCTCTCTTCTAAAACTAATAAGCATATTCTCTGGTGAGTAAAAAATATCCTTTAAAAAAAAAGAACATTAGAATAGCACTTGCCACATGGTAAGAACTGCTGTTGCTGATTGTGCTGTATACCTAATTGCCCTTTTTATATTTCATTTAATAGGCATGTTATTTCTACACACTTAAGTTTTTGAATCAGGCATGATTCTAAAAAGGATTTAAACATAGTTGTAAACTTTGAATCCTTTTTTATTTACTTTTTAAATTAGAAATCAGACGTTATATTTTTAGGCTAGATTGATGATGGATTTTGTATTACTTGAGCTGTAAGTTCTCAAGATGTATCTTTTGGGTTAAAAAATGGATTGAATATCCAAAAGCAAAATTTTGTGAACTTTTATGAATTAGACAGATTTCATGATTTATTTTCTTATATTTTTGTGGAGGTATAATAGTTTTATTTTATTAAAATATTTTAAAGATAATTTTTAATGTTTATAACTAATGAATAACCCATTGAATATGATTATCCTTTTAAAGTTTTTCTTTAGGAACAAAAAAATGAATTCTTTAAACATGTAAAAACTGATGATTGATTTTTATGGTATATACTTTGGATTTGGAAACATTAATCTGATTTTTAAAAAGACTTTAGGTAAAGTTGGCCGAGTACAACAAATTTATTCAGACAGTGATTTAAAGGTGGAAGTTTGTGGTACGTCTTGGACATACAATCCAGCAGCAGTTTCCAAAGTGGCATCTGCAGGATCAGCCATTAGCAATGCATCTGGTGGTATGTTTTGTTTCATGTTTCTTTAAAAGTAATATGATTTACATTAGAACTTTTGCTAATTCCTCATTTCTGGTATAATGGTAATGTTGTATGTTTTCTCCCAGATCGCATAACTTTGCTTGAATGTTAACTACCTTTTAAACTTTTACAAAACTTTTTTTTCTTTTTTCATACAATGAACAACCTTTGTTCTGGCTGAGGTATGCACTGGAAAAGTTCCATAAGTATGTGTTTTTTTCTTGTATATATTGAGAGCTTCTCCACCTCAAATCTAAGATATCTAAAACTCAGCATTCTCCTTTCAAAGAACCGTCACTTTCTGAAGACTGTTTTCATTTTCAACATTATTGCTAGCAGATGGCCTTCTTTCTGGATATGTTTACATCTCAGGCATATTTTTTTTCTTTTACTATTTAGTGAGAGTTACTATACATGTCACAATGAATAGAAAACCATGTTGAGATGTGAACATGTTGGATGCTGAGTAGACTCAAGCCCAGTCTTTCCTTCCTATGCTCCAGCTTTATGTACACACACTCAGTTCATTCTACAACAAATTATAAGTTACTGATGTATATTGTTGTCATCCAGAAAGGAAGATAGGACCATAACACTAAATGGTAAGAAAGTAAAGGAAAACATACAGTGACCTCCAGTTTTATTTTGTACTGCATTCTCCTTCTTCCGCTTCTGTCTCTTCTTACCTGCTGTAATTTGCTGGTGTGCTTAAAGTTTAAATTAGGTGGTGTTTATTTTTATCACGAGGTTAGATGGCATCACAACAGGCTGGCTACATACAAATTAAAAGCGTGGAAGATGGTTAATATCCTTCTCTCAAGAAATGTGGACTCGTGCTGTTCTGCTGCCCTACTTTGTAATTTTTTTGCTTTCCCCTAAGGAGATCCAAGAATTAAGTAATAGAACGGGGCAGGTTCTCTTCTGATTAATGCTATTTAGAAAAAAAAATTCTGGAAAGGGTCTGTAAATCTCTGGTTCTTTCTTGCTTTAGTCTAAACTAATCAACTGGCACCTTTGAAGTAATGTTGTTAACACTTAGATAAATGTCCATTTTCAACTGAAAATTGGTTCATCCCTAAAATATTTCCCTTGATATTATAAAGATTACATTTCTTTTGAATCATAATCATTGATGTTGATTTATTCTAAGGTCTGTAGCATTGAGCTCAGAGTCGGTGTGGTGGTATGCTTAAAACCTGAAAGGAGGTTTGTATCATTACAGTAGACCTGTTGTGATGTGTTCATTTCTAATATCTTTGGTATGATTTCCAGCTCTTGAATTATTATTGTAACTTTATACTTTCTCTGAAATTTTAACTTGAGATACATGAATTAGACAAAACTGGGAATACTTATGAGGTCAAATGTAATGCATTTTTATATACTGTATTTTGCTATATATAATGTACACTTTTTTGCCCAAATTTTTGAGGGAAAAATAAGGATGCACATTATCCATGGGTAGTACCTGAAATACCTTGTATCTGTTCTTGTGTTTTATAATTATTTGTTATGTAAAATTTCTTACACCATAATATGTTAAAAAATAAATGCTAAAATTCCTTTATAATATAAAAAACAAGCATCTAAATATAAATAAATAAATAATTGAATTTAAAAATTAAAATGAAAGATTTTTTTCCTGAAAGTTTGGGCCAAAAACATGGGTATACATTATACATGGGCGTGCATTATACATGGAAAAATATGGTATATATTTATATATGTAGTAGTAATTGTAACTTGCATAGTAGAAAAATAATATTAATGAAAGAAATAATAAAAAAGGAAGAGTGTATATTATAGGCATATGGTTAATGCTTGTCTGTTAGTAGTTAAAGTTTGAAACCTTCCTGTATTAGCAGCTTTATTTGATGCTTTACAGAAAGACTCTCCCAGCTCTTGAAGAAGTTATTTGAAACCCAAGAATCTGGTGACCTCAATGAAGAATTAGTTAAGGCTGCTGCCAATGGAGATGTTGCTAAAGTGGAAGATTTGCTAAAAAGACCAGATGTGGATGTGAGCATTTTAAAAATTATTTTGAAGCATACTAAAATAGAATAGTATAACGAACTTCATACTTCAATAATTATTTAGATTTTTACCACATTACTTATATAATTATTAAGATTTTGCCACATGTACTTTAGTTCTTTGTTTTTCTAAGATGTTTTAAAGAAGATAGCAGTCATCATTTTTCAGTGTGCATTTCAAAAAGATACTGAAATTTTCTTACTTTAACACTGTGACCTTTTTTATTTTATGATTGACAGAATTTACACATAGGTTTTTAAGTGGTTAGTGTCCCTTTGGGAAATTCAGTGAGTTTTTCCATGTAAATGTTATTATGTGCTTTAAGTAGGTTTTAATAAATACTATAAGCAATTTTCTGTCCTTTTTAAAACATTTAATCTAAACTTTTTATCCTCCCCTCCCTGTGAAAGTTAACTATTTCGGTTTGTAAGGCAGGTGAATTGGAGGTCATGTACTTCATAAATCTTAATAGTTTATGTTGTAATCTTACTGTTTTGTTCACATAAACCATAATTTAAATGGGCCATTTTGGTTCTCAGTCATACATTGGCTTTGCCATGCACCTATATGATTGATGTTCAGTGCCTGCCAAGATTGTAAGTGGAGTGGCAGCCCCTGTGTTATGAGGGCTTTTGTCGCTACACCTTTGTATGTAAATATGCTAGACAATTTAAAGATCTATAATTGTAGGGTATAAACATCTTACTCCTGTGAGTTCATGTAGCATTTGAGGTTTGTTTGAGAGATAATCAATTACAGCCACACAACAAAGTAGTTTCTTGATTGGCTGTAAGATATGTCACAAATAATTTGTTTCCAATATTAAAGTACCAATGTTTTATGGTATATATGGTATATACCATATACCTGACAATTATCTAATTGTCAGATAATTCTAATTATCTAATTGTCAGATAATTAGAATTATCTGACAATGTTTTTGTGTTTGAAATATAGTCAGACTTCTTCTATATTTGCTCAGGCAGATTTACATTTTATTATTTTTAAATAATAAAAAGATTTTTTTCATTTGTTTTTAGAGAGAGGGGAAGAGAAGGAGAAAGACAGGGAGAGAAACATCAGTGTGTGGTTGCCTCTCACATTTCCCCCACTGGGGACCCAGCCCACAACCCAGGCATGTGCCCTGACTGGGAATTGAACCAGCGACCCTTTGGTTTGCAGGCCAGTGCTCAATCCACTGAGCCACACCAGCCGGGGCATATTATATTTAATTTTTGAATTATTAATTTATCTTAGTTATTTTTAACAATGTCATATATTCTAAAAATTTTTTAAAAACCAAATAGTTCTACAAAATTTGTTAGGAAAAATGGCATCTCCTTCTCAGCCTTATTGTCTCATTCTTCAGAGGCAACTATTTTCACCTTTATAAGCCCTTCTAAACAAGATTTTCATGTCAGAGGGCCAGTCTTCAGATGTCTGGTGATTCTTGGTTGGCCATTTATGTACAATAGTGGTCAGTAAAAGGCCTGTTTGGAAGTTTTTTGTGTGTCTGGGTTTGTCAACTCTGGACTTCACTATAGGATGGTCTAGTTGGATGTTTTCCTTGGGTTATTCCTCAGTATTGGTCATTAGGTGTTTTCCCTTGGGCTGGTCTGTCTCTAGAAAGACCTCTTGATTCTCTTAATGCTGGTTCTAAACCTGGCTGCCAACCTTATGAATTTTGATTATGGAAGATGGCCTGGGTTTTTTAGCATTTGGCATGTAATACTTACAGAAGAGTTTGTGTACAGTACTTTGCCCAACCCTTAACAGTGTCTAGTGACTCTTCCATTTTCTGAGAATAAACTTTCGGGTTTCTGTTAGTGTGAGGAGTAGCTGAGCTGTGCAGAGTGGGAGAATTCAGGGTTCTAAATGCTTTTTAAACAGACTGTCAACCAATGCTTTTGTGTGTAGCACCCATCACATTATTCCTATATTCAGAGGTCATCAATTCTGGGCCTTTTGGGTTTTCTTGGCAGAAGGGTTGTTTTCTAGGTGTTTCTCACTGCAGGTTTAGGTCTGCTGTCCAACTTCTTGTGCATCTCTCTGTGTGTATGTATATGTGTATGGTTTCTGTGTTGCTAGTTCTAATTATCTTTGTGGGTTGAAGCTTAAAAGAAAATAAAGCTTTACTCTTGTTTTAGTATGATGCCATAAATAATGACAGTAAATACAACCCATCCTTTAATTGAAAGAACACTCTTAGAAGGATATACTTTCTTTTTTAAAAGGTTTATTGAGGTATGTTTGTTTTGTACCATGAATACAAATACAATGATATGCTTTTAAAGTCTCATAATACTAAAAAAATATTTCCGGCTAATGGGATTTTTCCCCCTTAAGTTTTCTTGGTTTTCATAGTATCTATATCTTCTTGATGTTTAGATGTCAAGAATTCTTGAACATCTCTAATTGAAGTTTTTTATCCCCAAAGTTTTTTTTTTTCTTACCAATCTGGGCTGTAAATTTCTTTTTTATTAAAGTGTAGTTGATGTACAATATTATCTTAGTTTTAGGTGTACAACATAGTGATTTGCCATTTATATATCTTATGAAGATTTCACCATGAGAAGTCTAGTAACCCTCTTTCACTGTACAGTTATTGTGATATTACTGATTGCACTTCCTATGCTGTACTTTGCATCCCCATGATTTATGTTATAACCATAAGTTTGTATCTCTTCATGCTCTTCACATTTTGCCCATCCCCCCACTGCCCAACCCTCTAGCAGCTGTCATTTTATTCTCTGTATCTGTGAGTCTGTTTTGTTTTGTTTGTTCATTTGTGTAGTTTTTTAGATTCCACATAGAGTGAAATAATGCACAGTATTTGTCCTTCTCTTACTTATTTCACTTAGTGTAATATCCTCTAGGTCCATCCATGTTGTCTCAAGTGGCAAGACTTTTTTATGACTGAGTAATATTCCATTGTGTATGTGTGTATCACTTCTTATCTATTCATCTATTGTTGGACACCTAGGTTGCTTCCATATCAATGGCTTTTGCAAATAATGCTGCAGGGAACATAGGGGTGCATATATTTTTTCAAATTAGTATTTTGTTTTCTTTTTAAAAAATTCATTATATTTTCTATTTTTTACATTAAAATATTTTAAAATTACAATTTACATTTGATATTATTTTGTATTAGCTTCAGGTGTATAGTATAATGGTGAGATAGTCATGTACTTTACAAAGTTTCCAATGCCCAACTGGAACCATACATAAGTGTTTTCTTACTTCAGATGAGCACCCAGAAAAGAAATTGCTGGGTCTGCCTTTATCTCTTGTTACAGCCTTTATTTATTTATTTATAACATGGATGGGGGCAGTAGGTATATGGGAAATCTCTGCCTTTTGCTCAAAAATGTTGTTATTAAAAGTAAGTCTACTTAAAAATATTTTTTTATTTTTCAGTTACAGTTGACATATAATTAAAGTATTTGGTGATAGGTAGTATTAATTGCCATTTTATTCATTTTTAAAATCTTTTTTTCCTTCTTCTTAAAGAGAATCTTTAACATTTCTTGTAATACTGATTCGGTGGTGATGAACTCCTTTAGCATTTTCTTCTCTGGGAAGATATTTTTCTGTCCTTTGATTCTAAATGAAAAGTTTGCTGGGTAGGGTGATCTTGGTTGTAGGTCCTTGCTTTTCATCACTTTGAATATTTCTTGCCAGTCTTGTCTGGCGTGCAGAATTTTTTTCTCTTTTTTAATATATTTTATAGATTATGCTATTACAGTTGTCCCATTTCCCCCCCTCCTCTGCTGGTAACCCTCCATGTGATTGCCATTTCTGTGATTCTTTTCCTCTTCTAGTTGTTTGCTTAGTTTGTTTTTGTTTTAGTGGTGGTGGTTAATAACTGAGTTTGCTGTCACTTTACTGTTCATATTTTTTATCTTCTTTTTCTTAGATAAGTCCCTTTAACATTTCATATAGTAAGGGCTTGGTGATGATGAACTCCTTTAACTTGACCTTATCTGAGAAGCACTTTATCTGCCCTTCCATTCTAAATGAAAGCTTTGCTGGGTAGAGCAATCTTGGATGTAGGTCCTTGCATTTCTTGACTTGGAATACTTCTTTCCAGCCCCTTCTTGCCTGCAAGGTCTCTTTTGAGAAATCAGCTGACAGTCTGATGGGAACTCCTTTGTAGGTGACTGTCCCCTTATCTCTTGCTGCTTCTAGGATTCTCTCTTTCATTTTAATCTTGGGTAATGTAATTCTGATGTGCCTTGGTGTGTACCTCCTTGGGTCCACCTTCTTTGGGACTCTCTGAGTTTCCTGGACTTCCTGGAAGTCTATTTCCTTTGTCAGATTGGGGAAGTTCTCCTTCATTTTTTATTGAAATAAGTTTTCAATTTATTGCTCTTCCTTTTTTCCTTCTGGCACCCTCTAATTCAGATATGGGAATGTTTAAAGATGTTTTGGAGGTCCCTAAGCCTCTATTCATTTTTTTGAATTCTTGTTTCTTTATTCTTTTGAATAAATGTTTCAAAACATTTGAAACATTTGAATGTTTCTTTCTTCCTTCTGGTCCACACCATTGATTTGAGTCCCAGTTTCCTTCCCATCACTGTTGGTTCCCTGTACATTTTCCTTTATTTCACTTAGCATTGCCTTCATTTTTTAAATCTAATTTGCGACCATATTCAACCAGTTTTGTGAGCATCCTGATTACCAGTGTTTTGAATTGTGCATCTTATAGGTTGGCTATCTCTTTATTGCTTAGTTGTATTTTTTCTGGAGCTTTGATCTGGTCTTTCATTTGGTCCATTTTTTTGTCTCAACGTTCCTGTTATGTAGTGAGGGGTGGAGCCTCAGGTGTTCACCAGGGCAGGGTAACCCACGTCTCTGGGTTTTGATACTGTATGTGAGGGTGGGGTCCAAGAAGGAACAATGGCGCTTGCTCTGCTCTCTGCCAGATTGTAGTCACTTCCCTCACTTCCCACAAAGTGGGCCCTTCTGGTACTGATTCCTGGGTGGGTGGGCTTGTGTACATTCTAGGACTCTGTGGGTCTCTTCAACAAACTCTCCTGTGAGGTTGGGAGTTTGTTTTGCTGCTGCCTGAACCCCCACCAGTGTTTTCAATCAGAGGCTTTGAGGCTTTATTTCCTGGTGCTGGAACCCTGGGTTGCGTGGTCTGTCTTGTTTTCCAGTTGTTCCTCCCGGTTTATCTGCCTACAAATGTGGGACCGGCCAGTCTGCCAGCTGCCGCCTCACTTGGTCTGCCAGCTGCCACCTTGGCGCAAGTCCTCTCCACCCA
The DNA here is from genome assembly GCA_004027735.1 of Carollia perspicillata. NCBI lineage: Eukaryota > Metazoa > Chordata > Mammalia > Chiroptera > Phyllostomidae > Carollia > Carollia perspicillata. Next base: position 22,865 of record PVKM010011512.1, read on the forward strand.
GCTGCCCATCTCCACCCCTTCTAACGGTCTGGATGAATGTTTCTTCTTTAACTCCTTGGTTGTTGGACTTCCATACAGTTCAATTTTCTGGCAGTTCTGGTTGTTTTTTGTTTTAAAATTGTTGTTGTCCTTCTTTTGACTGTGTGAGGAGGCACAGTATATCTACCTATTCCTCCATCTTGTCCAGAAGTCCTTGGCCGGAAGTCCAGGAAGTCAAACTTTCTGTTGAGGAATCAGCTGACAGTCTTATGGGAGCTCTCTTGTAGGTAACTAATTGCTTTTCTCTTGCTGCTTTTAAATTCTCTCCTTTAATCTTTTGCATTAATTATGATGTGCCTTGATGTGAGTTTCTTTGGGTTCATCTTGTTTAGGACCATCTGTGTTCCTGGAACTTGTATATCTATTCCCTTTACTGGGTTAAGGAAGTTTTTTGTCATTATTTTTTAAATAGGTTTTCAATTTCTTGCTCTTTTTTTCTCCTTCCAGTACCTTCCTCATGTGAATGTTGGTATGCCTGAAGTTGTCCCAGATGCTCCTTAAACTATTCTTATTTTTCTATTTTTTTCCTGTTCTGATTATTTTCTGCTTCCTTATCTTCCAAATCTTTGATTTGATCCCTGCTTCATCCATTCTTCTGTTGATTCACTATAATATATTCATTTCAGCTGTTTATGACTGGTTCTTTTTTGTGTTTTCTATCTCTATATTTATGTTTTCTACTCTATATTTATGTTTTCTGTCTCTTTGTTGAAGTTCTTACTGAGTTTATCCACTGGCTCGGTAACTGTATTAAGCATCTTTATACCCAGGGTTTTGAACTCTGCATCCAGTAGATTGCTTGTTTCCATTTTGATTAGTTTTTTATCTGGAGTTTTGTTCTGTTCTGTCATTTGGGACATGGTTTTTTGTCTCCTCATTTTGGCTGCCTCCCTGTGTTTGTTTCTATACATTAGGTGGAGCTGCTGTTGGGATGTCTCCCAATCTTGGTAGAGTAGCCTAATGTCATAGGTGTCTTGTAGGGCCTTGTGGCCCCTTGAATGCTGTTGACGCCTCAGTGGGAGGAATTTACACTCAAGCCAATCAGCTGTGAGGACTGACCACAACTACAGAGGAGGAACTTCTGTGCAGGGGCTGACCCCATGCATGGAGCAGACTTGCTTCAGTAGGGTAAGTCTGCCCTTTGAATGTTTCTCCTAGAAGTGATTGAGTGGTGCTCTGATGTGGTCTGAAGCTGTCCACTGGGTGTGTTGGCTCTGGGGCCTTCCCAGATGTGCAGGCTGAAATCATCTACCACTTGTGCCTGTCCTAGAGACAACTGTCATGAGTTACAGAGCAGTCTTCAGATGGCTGCTTCTTATACTGGGCTTGGAGGTGCCTGTGAGAGGCCAAAGTGCAAACTGAAGCAGGCTGCCGCTAATGCTGGGCCTGGGACCACTTAGCAGAGGTATGGGGAACACCGAAGCAAGACACTGCTTGTTTGGGGTTTATGAACCCTTGAGAGATTTTGGAAAAGTCCGGTAGCCTTGGTTTTATAGCCTACTTTGTCTAGTATAAGTATTGCTACCCCAGCTTTTTTTTCTTTTTATTTTACATGATACATCTTTTTCTAATCCTTTAGTTTTAGTCAGGGTGTCTTTCGATCTGAAGTGAGTCTCATGTAGGTAGCATATATAAGGCTCTTATAAAAAATTTTTTTCTGCCACCCTGTGTCTTTTGAATGGAGCACTTAGTCCATTTACATTTGAACTAATTATTGATAGAAATATGTATTGCCAGTTTATTTGTTTTCATACTAACTTTATAAGTGATTGGTTACTACCTTTACTGTATGTTTGCCTTTGCCAGTGAGATTTTTATTCTTTCATATATTTTCTTATTTCTAGTTTTTGCCTTTTTTTTTTCACTAAAGTACTCACTTGATCGTTTCTTATAATGCCTGTTTATTGGCGATGAATTCCTTTAGCTTTTACTTATCTGGGAAACAATCTCCTTCAATTCTGAATGTGATAACCTTTCCAGGTAGAGTATTGTTGGTGGTTGGTTTTTCCCCTTCATCATGTTGAATACATGTGCCACCCCCTTATGTCCTGCAGGGTTTCTGTCAAAAAGTCAGTTTGTAGTGACTGATGCACATTCCCTTGTATATAGCTGGTTGTTTTTCTCTTGCTGTTTTTAGGATTCTTTCTTTAATTTTTAACAATTTAATTATAATATGTCTTGGGTGTGGGTCTCTTTATTCATCTTATTTGGGACTCTCTGGCCTTCCTGGACTTTGATGTCTGTTTTCTTTGCCAGGTTAGGGAAGTTTTTGGCCCTTATTTCTTCAAATAGGGTTTCTATCCCTCTCCCTCTCTTTTCTTTCTGGGACCCCATAATTTGATGTTAGTACTCTTGATGTTGTTCCAGAAGTCCCTTATATTATCCTCAATCTTTAGAATTCTTTTTTCTTTTTTATGTTCCAGTTGGGTGATTTCCACTATCCTGTCTTTCTGATTGCTGATCTGTTCTTCTGTATCATCTGATCTGGTTTTGTTTCCCTCTAGTATTTTCTTTTTCATTTCAGTTGTGTTATTCTTTAGTTGTGATAAGTTCTTTTCCACAATTCTTACGTTTGTTGAAATTCTCACTGATTTTATCCACTTTCCTACAGAGTTTTTTTAAGCACCTTTTTGACTATCACCTTGAACTATTTATCTAGTAGACAGCTTATCTCTTCAGTTAGTACTTTTTTCAGGGATTTTTGTCATGTGTATTTTTGTTCGCAACCTATTCTTTTGTCTCCTTGTTTTGCCTGTATGTTTTTATGTATTAGGGAGATCAGCTATGTCTCATGGTCTTGAAAAAGTGGCTTATTTAGAAGGTGCCCTGGGGGGCACTGGGCTGAAATCCTTCTTTTCCATCCGAGCCAGGTGCTCCAGAGGTGTTCCTGTGTGGACTAGTTTGGACTCGTGTTGTGCTGTGGTCACACTGATAGATGAGGTGTGACCCTGGCCTGGAAGGCTGAGGCCTGGCTGTGACTGTTACAATGTGCTGGTGTGCAGGCAGGCCTTTGGTGTGACTTGCTGCAAGTCTCGGCCTTGAACTGCAGACATGCTATTGTTTGTTGGTGCCAGTTGAGGCTGCCCACTGGGTATGGATGAGCAGGAGCCGCTTTTGGAGGGGAGCCAGCCTGGGTGAGTCCTCAGGTAAACATCAGGGTGGGTTTAGCAGTGTTGGAAAGTCTTAATGGAGAGTGTCAGAAATGGGCCTGCCAGTGTCATATCAGTTAGGTGGAAGGAGAATAAAGAAAGGGGGAAAAAGTGATGCCACCACCACTTTTTATCCTGTATAAAGTTCCAATAGTTCCATGACCCTGCAGCACATGCCCTAAAATTAGTCAATGTATCACCTTTATGAATGACCCAGGTGTTTTTTAAACTGCTGCTTCTGTGCTGGGACTCAAAAAGAGCATAGTTTTGATTTTCTACAGCCCTTGGCTCTCTAAAAGTTAAGTCCTGCTGGTTTTCAAAGCCAGATGTTATAGGGGCTCCTCTTCCTGATGCAGGCTCTGTGGGCTGGGGCTCAGACCCCTTGCTCTTTGTGGGGGACCTCTTTGGTTGTCATATCTCTTGTGGGCCAGCACAAGAAGTGGTGGTTTGGTTGGTGCTAACTCGACTTCGTCTCTACTCCTCCTACCCTTCTCAGTGTGGCTTTTTCTTTATATCTGTAGCTGTAGAAAAGTCTTCCATGACATTGTCAGAGATGTTATATATGTAGTTGTAGTTTTGGTGTCAATGAGAGGTGGTGAGCTCAGGGTCTTCCTACTCTGTCATCTGGAACCTAAAAGCCGAGAGACTTTCTCTTATTTATTTATTTATTTATTTATTTATTTATTTATTTATTTATAATCTTCTTTTAAAAATCGTTGTTCAAGTACAGTTTTCTGTCTTTTACTCCCAAGACTTTCTCTTGAATGCCAGTTTACTTTGTCTGAAATGTTGTTCTTTGTTGTTGGTAGACTGTACTCGCAACAAATTGTGTCTCTGGATTGCCAAGTCAGTCTTCCCGTCACTTCTTTTCTTTTTTTTTTTTTTTTTATTTTTTTGAATTATTTTATTTTGTCCATTTTTTGTATTTGAGGTCTTCCTCAAATCTCTGATCCTTAGTTTCCATTCATATCTGATGTTGAAAAACTGATTGGTAGCCCCCTACTTGGATAGAACTTGGTGACTGACTTTGCGTTGTGGTGATTGTATGTGTATAGAATTTTTTGGAACTCCAAATGCCACCCTGTAGGGGTCTGTTTCCTATGGTGGTTAAGTTGTTTGAGGAAAGAAACCTCCTTTGTCCCGTCTGTGGCCTAGACTCATGGCTGCTAATGCTCTGTCCTTGGGTGCAAGGGATGGGCCTGCCTGGAGTGTGGCCATTGCACATCAGATATATATTTGGAGTTCTGTTGTTAGTTCTCTCATGTGCTTACATTTGCAGGCTTTGAGTTTGTTGGGGGTTCTCAAGCTTTGTCTTCTTCTATGTAAAGTCAATTAAAACTTTTCCATCTGTTTTCTCTTTTTCAAAAACGTGTTGTTTTTTCTTGTTGTTTTTTAGCTTTCCCTTTCCCCCTGTCTTTATGGGTTTCTATGTTTTAAATTACTTCATTGTCTTTTTAGTGTGGTCTCAGGAGGGGCAGGATATAAATATATCTGGTCTGGATATCATCTTTAATTGTTTTTTTTGGTTTTGTGGATGGGAATACATGAGGTAGGATTAAGGCATTGCAGTTAGTTTTGGGTGTGTTCATGGGTAAGTTATACATTTACACAACCTCTGAAGTGTAGACAAGGTTGAGAATTACTGCTTATGGTAGAATAGCTATATGTAGCTACCCTGGTAACTCATTTATGTATATCTTCATGGTAGTTTGCTTATGATTGGTATTCAGTTGTTGAATTAAAAATATTTACACTGTAGTAGACTATTTTTTCCAAAAATTTTCTATTCACCTCATTGCTTTTTTCATTGAAATAGGCTCTGAGTTTTATTAATTCAAATAGAAGTAAATATACAAAGCTAATGTAACTAACTTCTCTTCATCCCCCCTCTTTTTCAAGTTTGTAGGTTGCTAAACAGTTCTATTATAGCTCTTCGAACAATGGAACTTTCATTTTAAAAAGTGTCTACCTTCCTTCTTTTAATTAGAGAAAACAGTGTTTGGAGATTGGTTCTAGGATATATGGAACACCAATTAAATTATTTTCATAGAGGCATACAGTGTGCCAAATTTAAAAACTCACTACATGTATATATTGGTTCTTTCAGATTTGTGACATTTCTTCATCCTTTTTTTTAATTTAGGTAAATGGACAATGTGCTGGCCACACAGCTATGCAAGCTGCTAGTCAGAATGGACATGTCGACATTTTGAAATTACTTTTGAAACAGAATGTGGATGTAGAAGCAGAGGTAATTAAACTAAGCTTCAAAAATATTTTAAGTAAAAATGTCTTAGAAATGGTACTTCTGTAGCATAAAATGGATTGTTTTGATTCTTGAAATTTAATATTGACCTAAGGCTTTTCTCATTGAAAAAAAAATTGACAAAAAACAACTTGAAGCATTTCTTGCTTTTCTGTGACTCCCTCAATACTCTCGGCAATAGTCCCAACTGCTGTTGGAAGCGTAGTAATGTGCCACTCAAGAATTACCCTGGGAAGTTGAGGGCAGGAGACTATAAATCATGTGGATACAGATTTTTCCTAACTTACACTCAGAGACCTTTATTATGTTCTTTTTCCTCATAAGTTAACCTATATTAGACTTTGTTTAGTCTGTTGTTTCTTGACTTTAATGTATATCCTTGAAGATTTTGCAGTGCATGATTTTGCAGGCTATTATAAAAAAACTGAGTATGTGTTGGTTAGATGTGGAGAAATTGAAACCCTTGTGTACTTTTGGTGAGAATGTAAAATGGTAAAGCTGCTGTGGAAAGCAGCATGGTGGTTTGTGAAAAAAATAAAAACAGGATTACCATATGATCCTGCAATTCCATTTCTGTGTATATACCCCAAAGAATTGAAAATGGAGTCTCAAAGAGATATTGTTACACTCATATTTGTAGCAATATTATTCACAATAGCTAAAAATTGCAAACAATTCAAGTGTTAATTGATATAAGAATGGCTAAATAAAATGTGGCATATACATACAGTAGAATATCATTCAACTTTAAAAGAAGGAAATTCTGACACATGGTACAATATGGAGAACCTTAAGGAATTATGCTGTATGAAATAAGCCAGTCACAAAAAGACAAATACCATATCATTTTACTTATATGAAGAACCTAGAGACCTAGAGTAGTCAGCAGGCAGAAAAAGAAAGTAGAATGATGGTTTGCAGGGTATGGGGTCATAGCTTGTGTATCGAGTTTTAGTTTTGCAAGGTGAAGAGAGCTCTAGAGATGGATGGCGGTGATGGTTGCACAACAGTATGAATGTGCTTACTATCATTGAACTATACACTTAAAAATGGTTAACATGGTAAATTTTCTGTTATTTGTATTGTACCAAAATAAAAAAAATTATTAAAAAACCTGATCATTATTAAGGCATATTAAAGATTCAGTTGAACACCCATTTTGGTTCTTGACACTGTGGTACATCCTAGGATTAAAGATGATTTAACACACAGTCATAGCCTCCAGGAAGCTCACAATCAAATAAAAATGACAAAGTTGGGAGTAAATAATTGTACTATTGTGTGGCAAATGAGAAATAATAGGGGAGATAAATTATTTTTGTCAGATTCATGGAAAGCTTCATAGGGGTGGAGTTGCCTGAGCTATTTTAAAGGGTGCCTGTTCTCAAGCCAGTGAGGTGCTAAGTAAATGTTGAAGTCTCGCGGCAGTTTATGAACATACGGGGTCAGAAAAGTAGATAAGTAGAATTTTGTAGCCTAGGGAACCAAGATATCAGATGAGTTTGCAACGGTCCACAGAAATAGGCTTTAAAAGAAGTTTGTTCTTGAATGGATAGCCCAGAAATAAATTCATGCCTATATGGTCAACTAATATCTGACAAAAGAGGTAAAAAAAAAAATATATATATATATATGTATGTATCATTGGGTAAAGAAAGTCTATTCAGTAAGTGGTGTTGGAAATATTGGACAGATATATGCAAGAAAATGAAACTAAATCATCTGCTATCATATAAAAAGTAAACCTGAAATGGAGTCAAGATGTAAATGTAAGTCAGACCATAACATTCCTAAAGAAAACTTAGTAAGTAAAATCTCTGTCCTTTCTCTAAACAGTCTTTTTATATATATATTTCTTTGGTCAAGGGAAATAAAGGAAAAAATAAACAAAGGGTACTAAATCAAACTAAAAATTTTTTTGCATAGCAAAGGAAACCATCAACAAAACAGACAATGCACTAAATGGGAAAACATTCACCAATGATATATTTATTTGATAAAGGGTTAATACCCGAAATTTATAAAGAACTCATACAACTCAACATCAGAAGAAACCTAAACAATCCAATTAAAAAATGGGCCGAGGGCCCAAATAGACACTTGTCCAAAGAGAATATACAGATGACCAATAGACATATAAAAAAATGCTAAACTTCACCAATCATCAGAGAAATGCAAATTAAAACCCCAGTGAGCTATCACCTCACCTGTTAGAATGGCTATTACCAATAAATCAACAAACAACAAGTGTAAACAAGGATGTGGAGAAAAGGTAACTCTCATGCACGGTTGGTGGGAATGCAGATTGTTGCAGCCACTAAGGAAAACAGTATTGAGGGTACTCAAAAAATTAAAAATGGATCTGCCTTATGACCCAGTGCTTCCACCTCTGGGTATATATCTGAAGAAACCCAAAACATTAATTTGAAAAGATATGTGCACCCATATGTTCATTGCAGCATTATCTACAATAGCCAAGCTATGAAAGCAACCCAAGTGCCTGTCAAGAGGCAAGTCAGTAAAGAAGTGGCAGTATCTATAGATAATGGAATATTACTTGGCCCTAAAATGAGTGAAATTGTATTTTTTGTGATAGTATGGATAGACCTAGTGAGTATTATGCCATGTGAAATAAGCCAGTCAAAGAAAGACAAATAACGTGATTTCTCTTATGCGTGGAATCTAAAGAACAAAATAAACAAAATAGATAACAAACTCATAAGTAAAAAAAAAAAAAAGACTGATGGTCGCAAGAGGCAAGGAGGTTTTGGGGGACTGAGGGAAAAGGTGAAAGGATTGAGAAGTACAGATAGTTTAAAAATAGTCATGGGAATGTAAAGTACAGCATAGGGAATATAGTCAATAATATTGTAATAACTGTATGGCACCAGTTCAGTACTGATAATATCTGGGGAACACTTTGTAAAGTATGTGATTGTCTAATGAGTATGCTGTACATCTGAAACTAATACAAAATAATGTTAATGTATACTGTAACTGAAAATAAAACTTTTAAAAATAGTTTTGCCCTGGCTGGTGTGGCTCAGTGGACTGAGTGCCAGCCTGCTGACCACAGGTCACCCGTTTGATTTCCAGTCAGGGCACATGCCTGGGTTATGGGTCAGGTCCCCAGTAGGGAGCGCACAAGAGGTAACCACACATTGATATTTCTCTCCCTCTCTTCCCCTTCCCCTCTGTCTAAAGAAATAAATGAAATCTTTTTAAAAAAATAAGAGTTTTGTTCTTTACATAGTAAAGTTAAAGAGTTTTAAACATAAATTTTGTGTTTTACGGAGAGAATTGTCTTTTGTGTGAAGAGTAGATTGGGGTAAGAATAAAATGAAGGCAGGGTGAGCTATGGCAATAGGTCAGGTGAGTGAGAGTGGAGGCCTGAATGAATGAGTGAGTGATGGAATTGGAAAAGAGACAATAGATACGAGCATAACTTGAGTAAAAACCATAGAATTTGGTGCTTGTATATAGGGGCTCAGGGAAAGGAAGTAGGCAAGCAAACCTACAGATAGTAATTTTGTTAAACTTACAGTCTGTGGCTCTGTCAGCTAAGATAGGGAAGACCGGAACAAGAGCAGGTTTTGAAGGGTTGAGAGCAAAGAGAAGGGGGCAAGAGGTAGAAAGAACCAAGATCAGTTTTAGATTTAATTTGAAGCTCCTCTACTAATTCTTTTAGGTAACTTAGGAGGTCAGCTATAACATTGTCCCCTAAGATCTTATTTGGTGCCAGTATCAGAGACAGAATAATGAGTTTTATGTTTTAGGTATATATGGAATACTTAAGATTAATTCAGCAGAAAGCCAAAAAAATCTGTAAGCTAAGGTCCTTGTGTAATTGAACTATTCTAAACTAGAAGGAAAATCTGGAAATAAATTTAATTATTGTTTTCTAGTATGTGTACGTATTTTCCAAATTCTTTAAATTTTTATTTGTATTTTCCTTTTGATATATATATTTATATTTAAGGCTTTAAATTCTTTAGTTTTTATATATAAATTGTTGATGGCACCTGCATAAAAGTTTCAGTAGCAGTTTTCTAAAACCATAAATACATGGTACAGTTTATAGTTTGTTTTTATTCAGTGGATGTTAGTGATTGATTTTCTTTTTAATGGAAGGAGTACCGATAGATAGATATAAAGATTGTAACAAAATAAATCCAGATTGGAGGTTAGTAAGATCTTAAGTCTAAGATCCTGAAATATTGAAATATATCACTAGAAGTTAGTTACAAATTTTTTAAGATAAGAAATTAGTTTTATTCTAACATTTTAAAGTTGTGAATTGGACAGTAGAGATTTATTTATATATCTTTTTTTATATATTTATTTTTTTTTTTAATTTTAATTGTTATTCAAGTACAGTTTTCTGTCTTTTACTCCCATCCCAGTCCACCCCACAGTGCTCCCCACCTCCCTCCCATTTCCACGCCCCTTAGTTTTTGTCCATGTGTCCTTTATACTTGTTCCTATAATCTCTTCCCTTTTTCCCCTGAAATTCCCTCCCCTCTCCCCTCTGGTTACTGTCATCCTGTTTTCTATTTCCATGTCTTTGGTTATATTTTGCTTCCTTGTTTGTTTAGTTGCTTAGGTTCCTGTTAAAGGTGAGATCATATGGTATTTGTCTTTTACCTCCTGGCTTATTTCACTTAGCATAATGCTTTCCAGTTCCATCCATGCTGTTGCATAGGGTAGGAGCTCCTTCTTTCTTTCTGCCACATAGAATTCCATTGTGTATATGTACCATAGTTTTTTGATCCATTCATTTACTGAT
>PVKM010011513.1:0-33083 GCA_004027735.1 Carollia perspicillata
AGAAAATATGAACATACTGATAACTCCTAATGAAATCAAATCACTATTAAAAAAACTCAAAATATATTGCCTGGGCCAGATGGCTTCACAGGTAAATTATACCAAACTTTCAAAGAAGAATTAATATCTGTCCTTCTGAAACTTTTTCAGAAAATTGAAGAGGAAAGAAGCCTCCCAAACTCACTTTATAAAATCATTATTACCCTGATACCAAAACCAGACAAAGATACTCCAAAAAAGAATATTTATAGGGCAATATCCCTGATGAACATAGATGTAAAAATCCTCCCAAAAATATGAGCAAACCAAATTCAGCAATAGATTAAAAAGATCAGATGCTATCATAAGTGGAATTATTCCTGGGATGCAGGTTGGTGTAATATCCACAAATCAATTAATGTGACACCATAAACAAAAAGGATAAACATTATACGATCACATCTATAGATTCAGAGAAAGCATTTGACCAAATTCAACATCCATTAATATTAAAAACTCTAAGGAAAGTCCAAATAGTGTGAACAGACCACAACATAATAAAGTCTACATATCATTAACCCAGAGCTAATATCATACTCAATGGAGGAAAGCTAACAGCTTTATATTTAAGACAAGTAACAACAGAAGGATGTATGTTTTCACCACTTTTATTCAACTTAGTATTGGAAGTCCTAGCCACAATAACCAGACAAGAAATTAAAGATGACCAAATCAGAAAGGAAGAAATAAAACTATTTATTTTGCAGATGATATGATACTATACATAGAGAAACCTAAAGAACCCACCAAAAATCTATTAGAACTAATAAATAAATTCACTAAAGTAATAAGATACAAGATTAGTATTCAGAAATTTGTTGTATTTGAATACACTAATAATAAACTATCATAAAAAATAAAATACAATTCCATTTACAATTGTATCAAAAATATAAAAAATGCCCAGGAATAAATTTAACCAAGGAATCAAAAGTACCTATACTCAAAAAACTATAACAAACTGAAGAAACTGAAGAAGGTACAAATAAATGGAAAGATATACCATGCTTAAAAATGGAAAGAAATAACATCATTGAAATGTCTGTACTACCCAAAACAATCTCAGGATTTAATGCAATTTCTATCAAAATTCCAATGGCATTTTTCATGGAACAAGAACAAATAATATTAATATTTATATGGAACCACAAAAGACCTTGACTAGCCAAAGCAATATTGAGAAAGAAGAACAAGGTTGGAGGTATTACATTACCTGATGTTAAACTATGTTACAAAGTTATAGAAAACAAAAAAGCATGGTACTGACATAAAAACAGAGACATACATCAATGGAACAGGATATAGAACCCAGACATAAACCCACACCTAAATGATTGATTAATCTAAGGCAAAGGAGGCAAGAATATATAATGTGTAAAATACAATTTATTCAATAAATGGTGTTGGGAAAACTAGACTGATACATGTAAAAAAATGAAATTAGACCAATTCTTACACCATATACAAGAATACTTACAGGAGACTTCCAGCCAAGATGGAGGCATAGGTAGAAATACTGTGCCTCCTCACACAGTGTTTAAGGACAACAAAGATTTATAAACAACAATACAAGCAAAACAGACAGAAAATTGAACTACAGAAGTCCAACAACCATTCAACCAGACTGGTAAGAGGGGTGGAGTCGGCAGTCGGTAGAGAGGAAACACAGCAGGAAATGGTGGTGGCTGGCAGATCTGGGAGTGCAGGCAGTGCCAGTGCCAAGCTCACAGACCCCAGACATAGGGAGGAAATGAGCAGGGCGGTTGGCCATCAGCAATCACACATTCGCTCACAGATAAACTAGTCGAGAATGGGCAGTGAGATGGACCGCGCAGCCCAGGGCCCCAGCGACAGGAAATAAAGCATAAAAACATGGATTGAAAACGTGCCGGAAGAGCGGGAGAGACTCCCAACCTCACAGGAGAGGTTGTTGGGGAGACCCACAGAGTCCTGGAGTGTGCATAGGCTCGCCCACCTGGGGACCAGCGTCAGGGGGGCCCAGTTTGCTTGTGGGAACCGGCAGAGGGGACGCAAATCTGAGAGAGTGTGGAACAGGCGCCATTACTCCCTCTCTGACCCCACACCCACAGATAGCATCACTACTCTGCAACTAGGTTGCCCCGCCCTACTAAATACCTAAGGATCTGCCACCCATATGTAACAGGTGCCACATGACCAAACATGACTCAAACAGAAGAACAAACAGCTCAAAGCCCCAGAGCCAATACTTTTAAGTAACCAAAAGATAGCCAACCTATCAGATGCACAGTTCAAAACACTGGTGATCAGGATGCTCACAGAATTGGTTGATTTTGGTCACAAATTAGATGAACAAATGAAGGCATTGATAAGTGAAATGAACGAAAATGCACAGGGAACCAACAGTGGTGGGAAGAAAACTGGGACTCAAATCAATGGAGTGGACCAGAAGGAAGAAAGAAACAACCAAACAGAAAAGAATGAAGAACCAAGAATTCAAAAAAAATGAGGAGAGGATTAGGAACCTGCGGGACATCTTTAAATGTTCTAACATCTGCATTATAGAGGTACTAAAAGGGGAAGAGGAAGCACAACAAGTGGAAAAGTTATTTGAACAAATAATAACGGAGAACTTCCCCAATCTGGCAATGGAAATAGATTTCCAGGAAGTTCAGGAAGCTCAGAGAGTCCCAAAGAAGTTGGACCCAAGGAGGAACATACCAAGGCACATCATAATTACATTAGCCAAGATTAAAACGAAGGACAGAATTGTAGAAGTAGCAAGAGATAAGGGGACAGTCACCTACAAAGGAGTTCCCATCAGACTGTCAGCTGATTTCTCAAAAGAGACCTTCCAGGCAAGAAGGGGCTGGAAAGAAGTATTGCAAGTCATGAAAGGCAAGGACCTACATCCAAGATTTCTCTATCCAGGAAAGCTATCATTTAGAATGGAAGGGCAGATAAAGTGCTTCTCAGATAAGGTGAAGTTCAAGGAGTTCATCATTGCCAAGCCCTTATTATATGAAATGTTAAAGGGACTTATCTAAGAAAAAGAAAAAATATGAACAGTGAAAAGACAGCAAACTCACAGTTATTAACAACCACACCTAAAACAAAATCAAACTAAGCAGAAAGCTAGGTCAGGAGCAGAGCCACAGAAATGGAGATCACATGGAAGGTTAGCAACAGGGGAGTGGGAGGAGCTGGGGGAGGAAGTACAGAGAATAAGTAGCATAGACGGTGTAGAGAAAATAGAGAGAGGGCAAGAGTAGTGTGGGAAATGTAGAAGCTAAGGAATTTATGACACATGGACATGAACTAAAGCGGGGAGTGTGGGTGGGAGGGGGTATGCAGGGTGGAAGAAAATGAAGGTGGGGAAATGGGACAACTGTAATGGCATAATCAATAAAATATATTAAAAAAAGAAAGGTGAAGTGAAAAAAAGAATACTTGTAAACTTAAAATTAATTAAAGACTTAAATGTAAAACTTGAAAGCACAAAACTCCTAGAAGAAAGTACAGTCAGAAAACTCTTTGAAATTGCTTTTAGCAATATTTTTTTGGTTATATCTTCTAGGACAAAGGAAACAAAAGAAGAAATAAACAAATGGGACTACATCAAACTAAAAAAAGTTGCACAGAAAAGGAAACTAACAAAACAAAAAGAAAACCGGTTGAATTGGAGAAGGTATTTAACAACGACATATTTGATAAAGTGTTAATATCCAAAATGTATTGGTTTGGTCAAAAATTCTGTTTTTTTTCCCATAAGATGGCTCTAGGAGTGCTTTGTTGTCTTTAACTTCATTCAAAAAATTTCTTTTAACTTGTATTGCGACAACTGTTATATCAGAATGCATTTTTTAAAAAATTACCTACATTTGTTAATTTTTATGTAGCCATTTTAATATTGAGAATGGAAGAAAATACATAACATTTTTGGAATATTATGCTTTATTATTTGAAGAAAGAGATAAATGTAACTGAAACACAAAAGCAAATTTGTACAGTGTATGAGAAGGTGCCGTGACTGATCAAATGTGTCTAAAGTGGTTTGTGAAGTTTCATGCTGGAGATTTTTCTCTGGATGATGCTCTAGGTTAGGTGGACAAGTTGAAATTGATAGTGATCAAATTGAGATATTACTTGAGATTAATCAACATTCTGTCACACAAGAGATAGCTGACATACCAAAATATTCAAATCAATAGGGTTATTGGTGAAAATGAAAATATGTGTCTTATTTTATGGGAAAAAACATACAGACTTCTTGGCCAATCCAATATAACACCAAAAATGCAAACGATCCAATTAAAAAAATGGGCAGAGGACCTGAAAAGATATTTCTTCAAAGAGAACCTATGGATGGCCAATGGACATAGGAAAAGATACCCAACACTAGTAGTCATCAGGGAAATGCAAATTAAAACCACAATGAGATATCACCTCATACCTCTCAGAATCTCTATCATCAATAAACCAACAAACCACAAGTGCTGGTGATGATGTGGAGAAAAGGGAAACTTTACACACTGTTGGTGGGACTTTAAATTGGTGTAACCACTAAGAAAAACAGTACGATGTTTCCTCAAAAAATTAAAAATAGCACTATCATATGACCCAGCAATACCATTTCTGGGTATTTTTACAAAGAAATCCACAACATTAATTCAAAAAGATATATGTAGCTCTATATTTGTTGCAGCATTGTTTACAACATCCAACATTTGGAAACAGCCCAAGTGTCTATCAATAGATGAGTGGATAAAAAAGATATGATCTATTCATACAACGGAATATTACTCAGCCATAAAAAAGAAGGAAATTTTACCCTTTGAAACAGTATGGATGGAACTGGAGAGCATTATGTTAAGTGAAATAAGCCAGTAAGAGAAAGACAAGTACCATATGATTTCACTCATATTTGGAATCTAATGAACAAAATGAACTACCATATTTTACTATGTATAATGTGCACTTTTTTTGCCCAATTTTCTGAGGGAAAAATAAGGTGCACATTATATGTGGGTATAATGATTACATACTATGGATATAATAATTCCATGTATAATGCACATAAAACCATGGTAATACATTATACATGGCAAAATACGGTAATGCCCAAAACAGAGGCAGACTCAGACAGAGAGCAGGCTGATAGCTGTGTGGGGGGTCTTTGTGGGCTGTGAAAGGGAGAAGAGGGATTTAGCAAAAAAGGGAGAGAAAGAAGTCATGGACACAGACAGTGGTGTGTTGACTGCCTGGGGGAGGTGTTTTGTGGAAGGAGAAGTAGAGTAACGGGGGGATAAATGGTGATGGATGGAGAGTTGACTTGGGGCGGTGAACACACAATACAGTCCACAGATGATGTGTTGTGGAACTGTGCACCTGATACCTGTATAATTTTGTTAACCAGTGTCACCCTAATAAATTCAATTAAAGAAAAGGAATCCACAACACTAATTCAAAAAGATATATGTAGTCCTGTGTTCATTGCAGCATTATTTACAAGAGCCAAGATATGGAGCTATCTAAGTCTCTATCTATAGAGAAATGGATAAGAAATGGTGCATATATATGGTGGAATATTAGCCATATAAAAGAAGGAAATCTTGCCATTTGTGACAAGACAAAACAAACTGATAGCTACAAAGAACAAATAGATGGTTGCCAGATGGGAAGGGGTGCACGGATTGTGGGGTGGGAAAGATGAAGGGATTAAGAAGTACAAACTGCCAGTTATAGAAACAGTCACAGGGATGTCAAGTACAGCACAGGGAATGTAGTCAATAATACTGTAAGAACTATTCACGGTGTCCGATGGGCACTACATGTACTGGGTGATCACTCTGTATGTTATATGAATGTCTAATCACTACATCATACACCGGAAGTGATGTGATATTGCATGTTGACTGCAATTTTTAAATGTTTTTAAAATTTAAAAATCAATACAATTAAGAGCAAAGGAAAAAGAAGAATTAAAGATACATACATGGCACCAAATTTTGGTTATAAGATAAGTAAGTTCTGGGGATGTGATGCAACAATACTATTGTATTGGGTAATTGAAATTGCTAAAAGTATGTAACTTAAATGATCTCACTCACCCCTCAAAATAAATAGTAATTATGTGAGGTGATGGAAGTGTTAACTAACCCTGCTGTGGTAATCATTTTGCAAAATATAAGGGTATTAAATCATCACATTGTACATCTTAAACCTAAAGGGTTATATATCAACTGTATTTTAATAAAGCTGAAAAAAATAAAGTTACAAATAAAACTGTAATTATTCACAGAAAACATGATGCATTCCTAAAATCTCCAAAAGAACTAACAAAATCTAATAGATAGTGAAGTAACTAGATCCCTGGCTACAACATTAATCAATATCTGTAAATGAATTGTTTCTTATAAACTAGTAATTGACATTTAGAAAAACTTAAAACAACACCATTTACAAGAGTATAGAATAAAATCAAATACTAACTATCAGTCTAACAGAAAGTATGCAAATTCTCTGTACAAGGAAACTAGAAAACATTACTGAAATTAAAGAAAACTAAAATAAGTGGTAAATATAAAGCTTTTATAGACTCTTTATCAATTTTCCTGTCAACAATCTCAATCAAAATCCCAGAAAATTCCATTTTGTGGTTCCTGATAAGCAGATTCTAAAATTTTTATGGAAACACAAAAGACCAAGGAAAACAAAAACTATCTAAAAGGAGAACACATCTCAAGGCTTTATATCACTAGATACAAGACTTCTAAATTTATGCTGCTTAGCAACATGTTATCAGGAGAAGTATAAACAGGCCAATGAAACAGAATAGAGAGTCCATAAGCAGGCCCAGAAGGATGTAAGCACTTGCTGAAAAAAATGCTTCTAAACCTTCAGCAAAATAGCCATCGTGTTAATTACTGATGTGCTGTCTTCAAATCAGTTAGAGATACTGTCACACCACTTTACAGACAAGAAAAAATGGCTTTTAAAGGTGAATTCTGTTTTTAAATATTGCAAGACTTTACAATCTTCTAAAAATTGAAATCAACTTTGACATGCTCTTCAACGATGTAAATTGACATTTTTCCATCATTTAATTATATGTTAATATAATTGGCACATTAAAATAGCTATACAGAGATTATAGATATAACTAAAATGATATCTATTTTAATTTCTAGGACATTGTGAAAATCTTGGTATGTAAATGTCTATATTCATATTTGAACTTAAAAGTATTAAACTTACTTACTTTCAGAGAATGTCTAAGAGGTCAAATATTCCTAAATATAAAGTTTTCACAATAAAACCATCTTGAAACCATCTGGACTTCACAGAAACCACAGGATAAGGAACAATCCTTCAAGATCTAAAACAATCATATTCCTATCAGGGTAAAATAATTTTCTAAGAAAATGTTTTATTTTTCTCTAACTACAACTAAAATATAAATATAAATATATAAATATATATTTATAATGTTCATATATATACACATATATATGAACATTCATATATATATGAACATATATATATTAACTTTAGGAACAGGACTCTATATATATGGGGACAGGACTATATGTATGTATGTATGTATGTGTGTGTGCGTGTGTGTATTCCTGTTCCTAATGTAGCTATCTAATATTTGTATACTTGGGGGGAAGGTAAGACAAACATTCTCACTGAAGACTCAAAAACCTGTTTTCACCCAGAGACAGGATCTCAGGAGGACTTTAATAGTCTGACAAAGAGACAACCTTATGGCAGCCTGTAGCTGTAGCTGAATATCAATGGACATTTAGAATGGAGAAAGGACTCACTTCAAAATACTATTGTCTACAAATATCCTTTTATATCAACTTCCTGGTGCCTCACTGTATAGAGATAAGTCAGAATATTCATCAGCCAGTAAAACACAGTAAGTACATATTAATAAGACAAAAGCAAGGGGAAAGAAGTTTGTATGATTAAAAATTACAAAAACATGAAAATCGATATATTCAGGAGGAATAATATTTAAAAACCGAAGTCTTATAAGTTAATCCCTCAGGAGTCGAATTCAGATGTTGTGGGCATTCCTTCTGTAAGCAGCCACTGATTTTGTCTTGCCTTGGCCTACGTTGCAGTCAGGAGCTCACGTTATCAGGGAAACGTGCACTGTGTCTTCAGGTTTAAAACGAACTGTAGTATTTTCCCACTGTGGCAGGTAACCTCTGCTTGCCAGGGAAGTCATAGGAGAGACGCCAGGACAAATGAATGCTCAACATCATTAATCACCAGGGAAATGCAAATTAAAACTACAATGAGATATCACCTGACACCTCTCAGAGCAGCTGTCATCAATAAATAACAAACAAGTGTTGGCAAGGATGTGGAGACAAGGGAACCCTCGTGCATTGCTGGTGGGAATGCAGACTGGTACAGCCACTGTGGGAAACAATATGGAGGTTCCTCAAAAAATAATAATGGAACTGCCTTATAAGCCAACCACTCCACTTCTGGGTATTTATCCAAAGACATAAACAACACTAATTTGAAAAGATGCATGCAAATAATTTAAAAGGATGGATTCAGCAAATTTGTAGAAAGCAAGACTCAGGTTTCCCATTTAAATTGAAATAGAACTTGATGAATAGAAATCCACAAAGCAAAAGTTTGAAGACAACCAAAACCTGAAACAGATGTTGGGCAACAGATGTCAAGGGGACACTTGTCCCCAGAACTGCTGTCACCTGGACTGTTGACTTACACCACTCCTGCCAACTCAGGGGGATTCGGGAATTCAGGCTGGAGTCTCAGTGTGAGCTCTTGCTCTTCCACTTGTTGTAGGATCTTAGGTAAGAGAGACTTTCCCTCTAAACCTGTTTCTTTAAATCCCAAATCAGGATAAATAACTTTCTTAATTACTTGGGTGATTGTTCTGAAACAAAAAAGATGTGAGAGTACTCTTTGGACTCTGACAACTTTATAAGCATGATCTTTATCTCCACACACATTTAAGAGTATCTGAGTACTGGTGGAACAGGACTGGGGTGAGAGCAAACATTGGTCAGCACACCGGGACTTAAGTCCCGATTCAACTGTTGACTAGTGCTCCGGGTCACGTGGTGTGGTAGTCACTTAGGGCACAGAGATGAAAATCACTGGGGCTTCTTCATCTTTAAGATGAAAAGTGGGGACTATACAATGAAGGGCAAAAGTAGGTTTGCAGTGGTTCGTGTGGAAAATAGTACAATAATTAATAAATAATAGTACAAGAGTAAGCTCTGTGTTTCGCGTACTCACAACTCTCAACCCACTTTTGCGCCACCCTGTAGAATACCCATTAACATCCAGAGCCTCTCCATGCACGAGGATTATGGACTTCCAGCCTGCTGGTCCAGCGTGAGCCATGTTGTTTGCTCCAGGCAATCAAACGTAAATAGAGAGGATGTATATGTGTTCCTTCCACACGGAAATGCCAAGTTTCAGCATATAGGGTTGCCTGGCTGTCTCACTTTTTCCATGCTGCTTACATTGTCAAAGGATGTATTAACCACTCTGAATGTCCCAATGTGGGTGTGGCTTGAGTAAGAAATGCATTTGTGTTGTTTTATGGACACTGTGGTTTTAATATTATTCTTTCCTGCAGAATAATCAGGCTTAGCTTTATGGTTAAAACAATGAGGTGTTTTTTTCTAATAAAGCTAAACCTATTCAATTTAAAGAACTAGACTTTATTCTGAGTTTATATTCTTCTTATACTTCTATTCTGTGATACAATATCCTTTCTTTTAGAAAACGATTTGCATGTTGTTGAGTAGAATTCAAAAATGTTGGAATTACACAAGTACAAGAAGTTACATGAATATAATAAGAATATACCGCAGGAGAAGAAAATCATTATTTCTAATGATAGAGGACACCTCCAAAAGGTTTATCAATCTGGTCTATATCACAGCACTTCAGACTTTCTATGTGAGAATACAATAAAGTTTTGGGTTTCACATTGGGAACCAGAGAGCAATAGCTATGTTTGTGGCCTTGGAGCACTATGACAGGTCTCTGAATATCTCACTGATATAATTTCATGCCGATAGATCAAAGATGTGGCATATTAGACGGCTGTCTTTAACACGTTAAGGCGTTTCAAGGCCATATTACCAGTTACTGTCTTCAAACATCTGACCCAGTATGTTAAGGGTGTGAAAACTGGTAATTCCAATATGATTAAAAAGCATCTGATGAAACATTGAAGAGTCCAGGACTCAACCTATTTGAGAGAGGCTTTAAGACTAAAATACTCAATTTTTAGAAAAATAAGGTAAAATTTTAGAACTGACATCAAGGACAAGTGTGGAATGAGCAGCTAGTGGATTGCGCTGGAGGCCAGGAGAGGAGAAAGGAATGGTGAGAAGGCTGAGAACTGTCAGACTGGGTACCACTTAGCCTTTGCCAGCTCAGAGTTATAAAGGCTTCTCTGGAGCCCTGCTGTGCCTTTGCACTGTTAATTCCTTGTGTTTTATTTTTCTTTTAGATGCCTCCTCAGTGGAGCTAACACGAAAACAAAACAAAACAAAATAAAATAGTTTCCAACATACTGAATAGCTGTCTCCAAGATCAAAAAGCATCAGAAGGGACCCTAGAGAGTTGCTGGATCCCAGAGGAAGTTGTTTAAGTGGAGAAGTGCTTGCAGCAGAAACCTTGGGAATTTCAGGATTTGGGATTTTATTGTCAGAACTTTCAATAAAAGTGCAGCCACAGATCCTGGGAGCATTAAATAAAAATTACCAACAAGCTGTCTCACCTGTGTACACTCCACTGAAGGGAAGGGCAAACGTGAGCAAGTCGCTCTTGTACATCAGTCACAACTCTGACAGCTACCCTGCGAAGTTTGACAAGCGGCCATGTGCCCGACTACCTAAGATACCCTTAACTGAACCACAAAGAGACAAATAAATTAGGAGCTGCATTCTTCCTGTCAATGTCCTTTTTCATGAACTTCTCAAGCTGTTGGTTAGCTTTGTCTGGGATGATTTATCAGTATCTTAGCTTTAGCTTTCTTTGAAAAGAGAGATATACTTGATTTTCCTCAAAATTTTTTTTGAATGGATTTAATAAAATGATACAGATATTGTCAATTTCTGGACCTCTCCTTTTACTCCCTGCTCTGCCTCCTCCCATTAGGAAATCAAACCAATAAGATTAACATAATCTTTCCTGGAATTGACTGTTCTTTTTAAATAGATCCCATGATAGACATGTGTAAAAATCAATAACAGGCTCCTCATTTGTCAAAGCTAATGACTAAACTCATTTTGAAGTTCAATAGTGGTTACTGAAGAGTGGCCACACATTATATATCTAATCCTATATGTGTCTCTACTTACTCTGCAGAAGAACAGAGAAACAGGAAGCTCCGTTGCTTGAGGCACAATATAAAAGCTTGTCTCTATTTTATTTGTACATATTCATCTTTCCTCCAAAATATGACTACTTGTTTGTTCAAGCTGAAGGAAATAAAATGAAGAATGATTCTTATAACAATCTGTATCACCTTCTCCCTTTATAAGCCAATTCAATTGTAAGTTCCTTCAATTATATCCTTAACTCCTCGAGGTTATGGGCCATGTCTTACATATTTTTAATATCCCCAAAGAGACTAACATGGTAATTGGGTCACAGGTTAGCACAAAATAGAGATTTGGTTTAATTAAACAGAATTGAATTACCCAATATCGTGGTCCACGGCATAGCCATTATCTTAGACCAGATCTTCACAGCCAGTGTGCAGTGCAAAAGGTACAGCTCTCCAGCGGACTCTTTTCCAGTAGGTGCCCCGCTTCACAGGGTGGCTTAGGCAGTGTTTGCTTCCACAGTGTCCCTGCTACCCCTCCCACAAAACCTCTTCCTGCAAGTCCAGGAGAGAGAACTGACAGCTTTTAATACAACACCTCCTCCCTTTTAAATGTCTTCTGATTACAGGTGTACGCCAGCACCCAAACATCCTACAATCCGGCATAGAGATGTGGATGAAACACATGTATGGGATGGATAGCCATTAAGATTATATTTTAAAATTATTGTTAACAAAGGCAGCATCTTATATCTGCATAATGCTCTATGCTTTAAAAAATGTTTTTTTCATATACTGTTTTATTTATCCAACCCAACCAACTCAGAACTCTTAATATTTATTTTTATTTCCCCAGAAATTTCAAATTGTGGTTTATTGCTCTGTATTCCTTGTATTATCAGGAAGTTGCCTTTTTCTGGGCTCCAGGTTGTATATTGTATTGCATGCCCATTGGACATGGCCATCTCGTGGAATCGATAGGTCAGATCCAATCTGAAACTCCCTAGGTAATGGATTTTAAAAACTGCTTGAGGGTGGGGGAGAGAGACAGGAGCAAGAGGAATCTGCAGAAACAATAACTGAAGTGGAGTGATACATTCGTGATGGGAGCTGGAGAACTCCTGTTCTTTCTAATAGCTTCTCAGGGGAGAAGCCGCCCTTTTCCGGAGGAGCTGCCCTGGGAATAGCAGAGCCACTGCCATTCCATCCTTTTGATGAGCAGAAACCTTATCAGTGCTGTCCCCCTGGAGAGTTGAAGGGAGAAGGAAGGAGTTTAAAGACTTTTGAAAATTTGGGGTTGCGAGGGGAGGAAAGCCCAGCATTCAGGATCGTTCGTTTGGAATATCTCTTGTGAAGGGGAGGGGAGTCTGCCAAATTTAGGACCCTCTCTGAGCTCACACATACTGTCAGCTGATGTGAGCTGGGTGCATGCGCTCATTCTCGCCAGAGGAGAGAGGGAGCAACAAAGTGAAAAGGATGTTGAATGAATTCAGTACACGGTATGAAAACAAAAATATCTGTCTCCAACATATATCACAATGTGATCATATTTCCAATCGCAGCTGTGCAATGAGGATGTCAAAGCATCAGTAATTAAACAATAAGTAGCATAAATCATTCTGACTTAAGAATAAGACACACATACCTTGCAGCTTTTAATTATGTTTAGAAGCACAGAGCATCGCACGGCTTTGTCTCTCATCGTTACAACACGTGGGGGTTGGGAAAAAAATCGAGGAAGCAGGTGAAACACTATCTCACGTTATGGCTTTGTGGCATACACATACAGTAGACAAAAAAGGCTTTTCCCCTCCTATTCATAGAATCCTCAAAGCCTTAATTATCTGGTGGCATAGGAGGAGAAATCTAAAGCTATTCCATGCCCAACAATAGGCTGTTTACATGGTACAGAAAAATATCTTGGTTTATAATGGAAAGCACTGTCATGTTATTAACACCTCTAATTTATGTCACGTGCTTTTTAAAAAAATCTGTTGATGTTATTCCCCAAAGGCTTTATCCAGACACGATATGTTTCTTGTTCATGTTTACTGTGAGGTATTGGGGAAGTTCCAGCATAATACTGGGACTTACTTCTATGACCACTGGGTCCAGGTGGAGGGGACAGAAAGTAACTTATGAGTTGGCAACTAATGTTTCCACCCGAAAGTAACACCAGATAAAACATGGTTGTAAGAAAATTGGCAGAGGGAGACAACTATAGCCTAGATGGAATTTTGCTGTGTGTTCTGTAATAGGCGTGTTACACAACTACCTGTGTGTTGCTTAGAAAATCTATGGTAACACCTATATTTTTCAGTAAGCTTTGTTGTAGGTGGATTTTTTGGAAGAAATGCCAATGGGAACTGACTTTTGTGTGGAGGTGGATGTAGTGGACCTTTCTGGTTATGTACCAAAAAGTATTAGCCTACTGCGCTCCTTTCTTTATATTCTGATTTTACGCAGGTGTCCGTCCCTCTGCCGTAGCTGTGCTGGAGTAAGCATGACCTCACCCACACGGCGCATTCCATTTTCCCGGCTGCAGCCGTAGCTCCTGTGGTGGTCATGTGACCTTAGCTGACATAATCAGGATGAAGTGTAGGAATTTTGCTAGAAGTCGGAGAGAAAAACTTTCACACGGATGTGAATTTTTTTTAAATGCAGCTTTAATTGGGTCCTATGACCACAAGATTGCAACATGAACCAAGAGCCCAGAGATAACTATGTTGGCACATTGAATTAGCTAACCTCCACTCTCCAATTTAATTCTCCTGGTAGGTTAAGTCAGGAAAGCCCCTTTAATATTTAAGGCACTTATTGTTTGAGTTTGGGATTTGTATTCCTTGCAACATAATGATTCCAAACTGATAAATATTTGGAGTAAAACTAAACACAGCCCAAGGTTGTAGGAGGCAGAACCCCTGAGATAGTAAATTTCTGAAATTAACAGATACCACAGGCTGTAGAACTGTCTGGAGTCTGGGCTAATTATACCCTGAAATCCAAAGGGCAAGAAGGCCCTAGCTGATATATAGGTCACATTCATCCCCTCCCCACAGTGTTTTCGTAACTAGTGTGTAGCGGACAATAAAGAACTGAAAGTGCTTTGACCTGTCTCTGTGATCCTGGGGAGACGTGCTCTTTGCTCCTGTACAACAGTAGGGACCTTTTAAATGTAGTGAATCAGAATGGGAGGTGGCAACAGGATTTGTTTTGTTCCCTTCCGCAGCTGCCTGACTACATGAATCTCCCTTTCCTCTATTCACTGGAGAATCCTATGCTTGTGTCTATGACAGTACTTCACAGATGGTACCTGTCATAGGGTTACTTGCTGGATAACCCACTGGGCTGGGAACCCTCGGGGACAAAGACAATGTTATTGCTCTATATACATTTAGTGTATAGCACCATGGCAGTAATGGATACCGAGTAAATTCATTTTACAAAATAAGTCGGCATGCTTATATATTTCCTTCAAAGCCATAAAATCCCTGACAAGAGACAGTCTCTTAAAACAGAAACCATGCAAAAAGTTGTGATTCATAAAATCAAGATAGTTCTACTTTGACTAATAACTAGAAAATATGAAAAAAAAATCTGTTTGTAATCATTAGAGAGTTTCTGTGGAGTTCATAACTTGGGGTAGCAAGATGCTGAATAGAAGGGAAGCTCACTGAGGAGATTCCAGTTTTTCTGCTTACTACATTTTTCCTTGGGACGCATGCCAGTTATTAAGAGGTCCAGGGTACAAGGCTGAACGGTCAGGAAAGAACAATCTGAGAAAACTTTTGGTGACCTCATGGGACTATGGAGACAACAATGAGAGTTAGGCCTTCTAAGACAAGGATTTCAAAGACCAAGGTCTTGAAGAAAAGAGGTGCAGAAGTTAGCCTGACACTCCACATTCGTTTCCCTTCTGAATAATGGGACCAGTTCTTAAGCCGTGTGGTGTAAAATCCAGGTAGGAAATTGGACAAAAATGTTGGTAGTTCCTAGTGATTTGAAGACAAAAATATGAGTTCAAAACCCAGAAAATAGGAAGGGCTCTGATAAACACCCCAAGCTTTCATTTACCACCCCTGGGAGCCTTTGCCCCAGGGGTTGAGGAGACAAAGAGGTAGGATTGAGCATCTGAGTCTGAAACTCAGTTGGAAATCACATTGTATCTTCATTGGATTTAGAAGTGCACTTTGCCCTAGTCACATACCAGGAAAAAAAAGGGATCCTCTGCAGTGAGAGATAGTATCTTTAATCTATAATTTCTCACATATGAAGTCCTTCATTCAACAATACCAGGGAAGAGGACCCTGAGGAAAGAACAGACAGTCAAGGAGATAGCTGATAGAAAGACCAGTTTAACATAACTGGGATTAAGTTCAAGAAAAAAATGGGTTAAATGATGAGAAAGTTTGTTAGATTTATACAATCCATAAAAACAATTCAGTGTAAATTCTGAAACAAAAAAAATGCAATTAGTGAAACTAAGAACGTAACATATGGGTTCAATGTCTGAATAGACAAATAAAAAGAGATGAGTATAAGGTATTCAAATAAACACAGAGAGCGAGAAAAGGGAAGGTATGGAAAACAGCAAAAGAGATAAATGGGACATTAAAATAAATAAATAGCCTACCCTATATGCAGACATAGTCCCAGAATGGCAGGAGATAGAACAGACAGCAGCAATTTTTAAAGAGATGGTGGCCTATAATTTTTTTAAATTAATGAAAGGCATTGAGCCAAACATTCAAGAAGTCCACAAACCTAAGGAGAATAAACTATATAGAGAAGCACACTTATGTCTGTCACAGTAGAGGTGGTGAAACTCAAAGGCAGAGAGAAAGACTTACAGCAGTTAGAGGAAAAAGTGCTTATTGCTTTCCAAGGAGCAGTGTTAGGACACCCAGCTGGTTTCTCAACAGAAATGATGGAATCCAAATAATACAATAGAGAGTGCTATCTGCAAATTGCAGGGGAAAATAAAAACTTCAAATTTAGGGTTTTGTATCTTATGACAACAGCCTTCCACATAAAGGCAAAAAATATTTTTAGACTAACATACAGAGAGAATTCGTCTTCAGTGTATCCACATTGTAATAAATTCTAAAGAAACTTATTTAGGTAGAAGGCAAATTATCCTAGATTAAAACTCCAAAATGCAGGAAGGGATGGAGATCAACAAAACTGATGAAAACATGTAGTAAAATGAAAGTGCAAAACAAAGAAAATAATGTCTTGTAAGATTTGAGATATATTTATAATTGAAGTACACAACCTGAAACAGGTGAGAGGGTATCTGAAGGCCTTAGCATTACCTTCGCAGTGGTTAAAAGGGGCTGACTTATAAATTAGGTGAGGCAAACAGAAAACTAACAGGACAATAAAGATACAAAACTATATTAAACGTAACTGTACAATAATTGCTAAAGTAGGTTTTTTAAAACTCTACATACATTTTAAATACTTAAATACAAGGAAGAAAAACAGTTGAAGCCAGGAACACCGTGGTGACACTAAGAAAGAAACACTTCCAAAACAAAGCTGGTGAAGACAAAGTAAACCTTTGGCAAAATTCAACACTAGAGTTAAAAAAGGTATGTTTAATATGATTAAAAGTTCAATCCATAAGGAAAAGGTAATTGTAAACTTTTATGTACCTAATAACATAACTCATACATGTATTACAGAAGTAAAAAGGAGAAACAGAAAAATCTGCAATCGTGTTAGAGGACTATCAGTAACTGGTATGCGCAGGAACAAGCAAAGAATCCATATGAATAAAAAAATTAAAAACAAATAATGAAACTGACCTTACTGACATACAAAAGATATGCTTCTGAATGAAGCCAGAATATACATTCTTTCCAAGTGCACATGGAGTTTCTTACCAAAATTGACCATATGCCAGGTCATAGAACAAGTCTCCAACAATTGGAAAGAATTGAAACTACACAGAGCATGTTCTCTGACCATAGGACAATATATTGCCTTGCTTCTGAGGGAAAGCAACTGCAATCTAATCTAACTGAAATCCATCTGACTGGAATCTACACAGCAGTGGCTGAAACTAAAAATTGGTAAAGCACCGAGAATTTGGCTTGGTGCATAGAAAAGTGTCCAACAGTCTTCTCCTTTTCTGTATGCAAGTTCGTCGAGATGTTGGGACAAAGATTACTAATATTAGACTGTCAGTTAAAAGAGAAGATTAGGGTAGCTGGACTAACCTAACATCACACATGAACGCACATGCACGCATGCACGTGTGTACACACACACACACACACACACACACACACACACACCTGTCCTTAAAATGGTAAGAGAGTAGGCAAAGTTCAGAATGTATTCTATCACTCAGCTAAGCTATGCTGGAAACAATTAAACTAGTGCCAGTCCTTTTACACTCTTTTAACTATTATTTTTATTATTAAAGTAGATTTGCCCCCTCTCTCCTGGAAGCTTAGAGATGTTTTTTTGAAACAGAAGGAAGTCTAAATGTTACTGATTGAGAGCACAGGCTGTGTGCATCTTCATTTCGGCTACATCTAATAAAATAATTTGGGGTTCATTCATGGGGACCTGACCCCTCTCATAGAGCCCGTTTAACTCTGCTCCCCAAATGCCAGGCACAAAATGAATAATAAGGACACAGTACAAAAGGCTGCAACAAAGGAATGTTCAACATGATGGAAAGTGGAAGGTGAGGAGCAATTTTTTGTGAGAAGAGGGGACATCAGGGAAAATTTCATTTCAACTAAGTTCTGAAGGATGATTAGGACTTTGACAGATGGACCTGGGCATGTAAAGGGAAAGAGGCTGTCCATGAACAAGGGTGTGGGGTTTGGATATACGTGACACAGTCAAAGGAGAGTGATCATTGAATTGTCCACTTCGGGTGCAGTGTAGAATGAATGAGAGGAATTGAGAAGAAAGAGAGTTTGGGAGCAGGTGTGGAAAGCCTTTCATAACTTGTTCACTTGCTTGACTGTTATCTCGTAAGCAGAGGGAAGTCAATACAGGTTAACTGGCAAAGCATTACGGTTGAATCAAACCTTCCCAACAATAATTCTGGTCACAGTAAGGAGGATAAAGTGAGGAGAAATTAGAATGATGGTTTATAGGCATATTTCAGAAAAAAATAAAGGTTTAAATCTGTGTAGTAACAGTGGAAATGAGTAGACTAAGGGTTAGTCGGGATCAAAGGCATTATGAAGGTAGAATCAAAGAACTTCATAACTGAATAAAATGTGCAGGTGACAAGAGTCAATATTTCTAGCATGGCCTATAGGGTTGATGGAGATAATGTTAGTCCATGTGGAGAATTCAAGAGAAAGGTAAAGCTTGAAAAAGGAGGTGCCATGAAGGCAGTCTTGTCTCATAAAAGCTACATGGTTACAACAGACATTTTAAGAGACTAGTGAAATGATCTCTTCCAGATAGTATTTCTTCCAAGCTTAGGCAACAATCAATAAAGGTTTTAATATTGTATGAGGTTTATATTGGGATATATGTAGTTTTTAAAAGGTCTAAAAATGACTATAGGATCAGGATGGTAGAAGAAAAAAGCCGTTCGATTTTAAATCAGAAGTGATCTGAGTCTTCATCAGGCACATGGTTGACCTTGGATGACCAACCCGGTCTGGACAGGTCATTGCACGGCTTGAGAAGCGGGAGTTGCACTTGTTGCTCTTCCCTCCTCCCACCGCATGTGCGGAGCAAGTGAGACACACGGTGAAAGACGCACGCGTGATTCACACCGCCTTTCAATGCCTTGTTTGCTAATTTGATAATTAGAAATCAACTCCTGGCTGAAAATAATTATTCCTCAAAATATTTTCAGAGGAAGAGCTTTCAATTCTATTGAAGACTGTAGTCACACTGGAGGTTTTCTTTCTTTCTGACTCTCCCCTTTTATTTTTAACTCCTAAATACAACAAATCTTCTCCTCGCCCAAATATCAAATCTAGGAGGCTACAAACATAACACTGTAAATGGTGTAGATTATAAAAACAAACCCCGAAACATTTGTCTGGGGCAAAATAAAAGAAACTGAAAAATGGAACATGTCAAGCATTTTTACTAAATGCAAGATATTCCCATTATTTCTTTTCCTTTTAATAAAGTTACCACTTAGTTGCTCTCTTAAAAACCAATTCTTCCTAAAGCTTCTCTCTTCATCTTTAATATGACTCTTCTCTGAAGCTGTCCTTTCTACCCAGGCAGCATTATTACATATCTTACAGAATCGAGCATTAGAGATTAATTACCTGTGAAGTGCATCTGATGGCTCTGGGGTTTCTCTGGGTAGTAGTGAAGGCTACCCACTGGTATCATAAAAGATGTGTAAGTTTAATTAAAATGTAGCTATTTCATTGGGTCTACTATGCAAGTAGAGTCTCTGGTCTTCTGTAAAAAAGAAGAACGATCTTGTATAAAAACTCACAAAGTTAAAGTAGAAGGAACAAAATACTCAGTGGTGGGTGATAGGCAGCCAGAACAGCCAGGCACAGGATGCAGAAGGCTAACAAACAGAAGAGAAGGTCCCTGATGTAACAATTACTCTTTCCAACGTCACCAGGCCCTTTCCGAGGGCTTCGAGTCCCAGAAAATCCCAAATGCACTTTCAACCCTCTCTTGGCTGTTTATTCAGGAAACTCCAGGGGGTTATAAGCAGATACTAGTCTACACCACCATGATTCATTGGTATTTCATTCTCCCAAAGAGCTAAATGAGCCTTTTCACTCTTACTTCTCCCTGGCACTTCCCCAATACTGAATAAACCTGAATAGCTCAAAGGGTCAAGTTCAATATTGAGTCTGACCGGTAGACCCATCCACAACTTATAAGCCTCATATACATCTACACAAAAAAGGGAGGGTCAGAGTTTTGATTCTTTGGACATATACATTTCTCTGAAAGTTACAGCAAATTCGGTTGTCCCCTTTTATTTTGTCTACAGGTAGTAAGCTGCCACAGTGTGATTTGATATTAGAAAGGAGACATTCTATAAAATGACTTCTATAAAAGTAGCACTGGACCTGTAATAAACCATTTGGAGAAAGTGTGGAATAACAGGGATAATAATAATTGCAAGTGTTTATTTCATGACGCTGTGTGCCAGATAGGCATGTGTGACTTCCAACCCTCACACCAGTCCTGGAAAAAGCACCAAGCTGTAGGAAGAAGTACATGTTTTGAAGAGAGATGCAAATGGTTTGAATCTTGGATCAGAAACTTTCTGGCTCTCTGAATCTCAGTTTCTTAATCTATAAACTAATATTTTGTTGGCAAGCTCTAAGTGATAATTAAATGAATGAGAAAAAATCTCCCTAACACTTTGGCACACAGGGGAGTTCCATAACGTTAATCTTCAAAGTAAGAGCCTGTTGTCTTCAGTAAGACTATGTGGAACTCAACATTATTTTTGAAACACTCACTAAGGGTGGGGATTTTGTGATTCTGTGGCTGGTTGTAGCTTCTACTAATGCTTAATTAATTTTATAATATAGAGTTTTGTTGTATGCAGTGTAGAAAGGTGCATATGTGAAAGAAACAGTTGTTCAATGTTAGGTGAGTCAGTGTTTATTTTATCTTATTTAGCTTGCATAGAAAGTTATAGGCTTGCTGTGCATAAGAACATCTATTTATTCTAGTTACCTTGGTGTATATAGGAGTAAAAAGAGGATATAGGGGAGGAAATGAATTTTAACACTTAATTAGATCTAGAGGTTCTGGTTCAATGTGATGACATAGGAAGACCCTGAACTCACCTCCCCCCGCAGACACACTGAATCTACAAGTACATATGAAACAATTTCCTTTGAAAAAAAACCAAAAACCTAGAAACTGGCTGAGTGACTCCTGCACATCAAACAAATGAGAAAAAGTCTCACAATAAAGCAGGTACTAGAAGCTGAGACACAATCTCACCATAAACCCCACCGAAACTCAGTTTCTTCCTGCATAGCTAAGGGTTTGATCCTCATATTGGCACCCCTATTTTTAAGACATGGATCTGAGAGATGAACCCCAAAAATGTGTAGCTTTGAAAGCCAACAGGACTCATGTCCAGGAGACCCATAAGGCTGACTCAAACTGAGGCATCATTCTTAAAGCTTGCACTCTGACTCACCTGCCCCACAGCCCAGCACAGAGGCAGTCATTTGGAAAACACCCAGACTTCATGCAAAAGGGGCTTATTTGCTCACCTTAAAGCACTGGCCTGAGGAGCATGCATCTGATTTAACACACACTTAGGAAGGAGCATGCTGCGGTGTTCTCCAGGATAGAGGCTGGCAGACAGCCGTCTCTGGGTTCTCCCTCCACTCTGCTTCAGCTTGCTGCCACCTCATGGAAAGGAGCTTGTACTCTCCCCTGGCACCCTGATTTTTATAGCCTTCACCCAAGGGAGGAGGACCTTTGATCACCTGGCTCTGGTGGTCAGGGTGGCTTGTGAACCTCAATCCCAGGGACAACCTGAGCTACAGTTCTAGGCTGGTTACACCTCCAGGGCACTGTATAGACGTGGATTGAGACATAGCCCAGTTTTTCTGTGGAAGCTTATTTTTATCCTGGAGCTACAATGTGAGGGGAAGGCTTCTGGTGTGGCCCACATCTACAACATATTGAGGTGCACTCCAGAGGCAGAAGTGAGTGGATAGTATCTTTGTACTCTTGCTGGGCCAGGCTCCAGCTCCCAGGTACATCGGGGAAAAGAGCGTCTAACATTTTCTGGTATAGATACGTTTGCAGTTGCCACCAGGGGACACCTCTAGATGGCCTGGTTCTGGTTGCCATAAGGGTTTACACTCCTTGGCCCCACAGGACTGTAACCAATGGAGAAACAGTTCTTAACCAGCTGTCACTCCCAGAGCACAGCAATTAAAAATAGAAGCAGGACCTCCATCTTTCTGTGAAAGGGGTCTATGAACTAATCTTCACAGCTGTGGTCTGAGAGGCAGTCTTCTACTTAAACACACCTAAGGGCCCACTGTATCCTCTTCAGAGACCTCAGAGAGTGGGAATTATCTTGGCACCCTCCCTGGGCTGTACTCCAGAATGCCAGCATCTTCAGGAGGGGAGCTTTTACATGTGTCTGATGCCCTGGTTTTTGTGGCAACAGCCAAGGAAT
Source organism: Carollia perspicillata (assembly GCA_004027735.1). Lineage (NCBI taxonomy): Eukaryota > Metazoa > Chordata > Mammalia > Chiroptera > Phyllostomidae > Carollia > Carollia perspicillata. The sequence goes on from PVKM010011513.1 coordinate 22,494, forward strand.
GCCCCTTGATTGCCTGGTTTGGGGGGGCCAGTAGGGTCCCAGGGGACTATAACTGACAGACAGTTCCTGACAGGCTGCACCCTCAGGGCACTGCACAGACAGCAGGCTGACATGCACCCTCCGTCTTCTGTGAAAGAGGCCTACTTGCTTGTCCTGGACCTTAAGGCTCTGGTGTGCACCTATCTACTTAGGTGCAGTCCAGGGAAGGAGGTTGGTCGGGGCCACCTCTGTGTTCTCCTTCTGCCTCACTTCAGCTTGCTGGTATCTCCTGGAAAGAAACTGATACAGCCACCTGGGGCCCTAATTTTCATAACTGCCACACAGGGACAAGTTAAAGATTGATTGACTGGCTCTGGGAGCTAGCAGGACTTGTGCTTACAGCCCCACAGGACTGTATGCATTTGCATAATTTAAAACCTACAGCCTGAGGTCTGACTTTGCATCTGCCTGAATCTGGGTGCTGCCTGAGAGTCTCCCCTTTGGGACACTGACAGGTCTTGGCACATCCTCAACTACTGGGAGCCATTAAAGATTAAATAGGCTGGTTGGACTACTATGAAAAATTTTGTATCAGCATTTGCACAACCTGGAAAAAAATGGATAAATTCCTTGAACATACAATCTACCAAGACTGAGTCATGAAGAAACAGAAAATCTGAACAGATGGAGTACTAGTAAGGATGTTGAATCAGTAATGAAAAACCTCCCAATGAGCAAAAGTCCAGGACCAGATGACTTAATGAGCACATTCTACCGCACAGTCAAAGAAGGACTAATGCCAGTTTATATTAATTATTCCAAAAAGGAGGAGAAAGTATTTATTTTACAAATGCAGATTACCCTGATACCAAACTCATTTTCCAAGGCAAGCACTGCCCTGATAACAAAACCAGACAAGGACACTGCAAGAAAAGAAAATTATAGGCCAACATTCTGGGTGAACACAGATGCAGAAATTTTCAACAAAATAGTATCAAACCATAGTCAACAATACATTAAGAGGACCATACAATATGAAACAAGTAGGGGTTATTCAAGGTATATAAGAATGGTTCAAAAACCCATAAATCAATGTGATACATCACTTAACAAAATAGAGAATAAAAATACTATACTCATATTCATAAATTGCCAAAACGGCCTTTGAAAAAAGTCCACATCCACTTATGATTAAAAATAACCTCTCAACAAAGTTAGCAGAAAAGGAATGTGCATCAACATAATAAAGGCCATGTATTACAGGTCTACAGCTAATATCACACTCAAAAATGAAAAGCTGAAAGCTTTTCTTTTAAGATCATGAACAAGACAAGGATGCTCACCCTTGTGAAAATTATTCAACCTAGTACTGGAAGTCCTAGCCAGACAATTAGACAAGAAAAAGTAAAAGTCATCTAAATTGGAAAGAAAGAAGTAAAAATGTCATTTTTTCCAGGTGATATAATACTACATACAGAGAACCCTAGATATTCCACCAGAAAACTATTAGAATAAATGAATTTAATTAAGTAGCAGGATACAAAATTAATTTAAACAATTTGTTGTATTTTGTATAACAATAATGAACTATCAGAAAGAGAAGTTCAGAAAACAAACCTACTTACAATTGTATAAAAAAGAATAAAATACATAGGAGTAAATATAATTTAACCAAAGAGGTAAAAAATCTTGTACTCAGAGAACTACAAGACACTGGGGAGAAAAATTGAAAAAGGCACAAATAAATAAAAGCATATACAATGCTCATAAATATTAAGAATTATGTTTCTCCTTCCAAAAAGAATCCGAGGTCAATGCAATCCCTATCAAAATTCCAATGGGATTTTTCATAGAATTAGAACAGATAATCCTAAAATTTATATGAAACCACAAAAGACCTTGGATAGTCAAAGCAACCTTAAAAAAATAAAGTTGGAGGTATCATGCTACCTGATCTCAAACTATACTACAAAGCTATAGTAATCAAAACAGTATGGTCTTGGCATAAAAACAGATCTATAGATAAATGGAATAGATCAGAGCTCCCAGAAATGAACCCAAGCCTATATGGTCAGTTAATCTATGACAAATGATACAAGAGTGCACAATAAAGTAAAGACAGTCTATTTAATAAATGACATTTGGAAAACTGTACCAAAAATGCAAAAACTAGAAACTAGACCCTTTCTTGCACAATATACAAGAATAAACTCAAAATGAATTAAACATTTAAATGTAAAACCTGAAACCATAAAACTCCTAGAAGAAAATAGAGGGAGTAAACTCTGAAGTATCTCCTCAGGTAAGGAAAATAAAAAGAAGAATAAACAAATGAGACTACATTAAGCTAGAATGTTTGTGCAAAGAAAAATATCAACAAAATGAAAGGGCAATCTACTAAATGGAAGAAGATGTTTGCCACTGATACATTCCATAATGGACTAATCCCAAAAATATATAAAAACCTCATATAACTTAACACCAGAAAAAAAATCCCAAAAAAGTATTCAATTAAAAATATAGCACAGGACCTGAGTAGACATTTTTCCAAAGAGGTCATACAGCTGGTCAATATGGCAAAAAACTGTAATAAGTGAAAACATATTAGCCAATGATATCTTGGACAAGTATTTAATCCCCAAAATATATAAAGAATTCATATGACTCCACATCAGGAAGACAAACAATCCAATTGAAAAATTGGTCATAAGACCTGAACACACACTTCTCCAAGGAGGACATACAGAGGATCCAGAGACACATGAAAAGATGCTCAATATTGCTAGGTATCAGAGAAATGCAAATTAAAACCACAATGAGATTACCACCTCACACCATTATGGCCACACCAGAATGGCCATCATTAATAAGTCAACAAACAACAAGTGCTAGCAAGGTTGTGGAGAAAAGGGAACTCTAGTACACTGTTGGTGGGAATGCAGACTGGTGCAGCCACTGGGGAAAACTGTATGGAACTTCCTCAAAAAACTAAAGATGGAACTCTCGTTCAGTCCAGTGATCCCACTGATGGGATTATACCCTAAGAATCCTGAAACACCAATTCAAAAGAACCTATGCACCCCAATGTTCATAGCAGCATTATTTACAATAGCCAAGTGCTGGAAATAGCCTAAGTGCCCATCAGTGAATGAGTGGATCAAAAACTGTAAATGTACTTTACACAATGGAATACTATACAGCAGAAAGCAAGAAGGAGCTCCTACCCTTCACAACAGCATGGATGGAACTGGAGAGTATTGTGCTAAGTGAAACAAGCTAGTCAGTGAAAGACAAATGCCATATGATTTCACCAATAAGTGGAACCTAATGAATACAACAAACAAATTAGCAAAATAGAACCAGAGACATGAAAATAAAGAAAAAAGGGATAATGGCTAGAATGGAGGTAGGAGGAGGATAATGGGAGAAATGAGGGGAAGGGGCAAGCCAAGGAACACAAATAGAGGACTCCGGGGCATGGACAATGAACATGCCCAAGGAGGGATTGACTGTGGAAGTTGGGGGTGGCAAGGAAGGGGAGAGCAATGGGGAGAAAGGCAGGACAACTGTAACTGAATAACCAAAAATTTTAAAAAGGATATTGTAGAAAAAAAAAAAACTAAAAAAAGCAAAAAATAGAATAAAATAAAACCATAATGAGATATCACCTCTGACCCCTGTCAGAATGGCTATCATCAATAAGTCAACAAAAAACAAGTGTTGTGAAGATGTGGAGAAAAGGAACCCTTATGCACTATCGGTGGGATTGTAAATTGGTACAGTCACTATGAAAAACAGTACAACATTTCCTCAAATAATTAAAAATAGAACTACCATATGATCCAGCAATTCCACTCTGGGTATTCATCACAAGAAATTCAAAATACTAATTCAAATTGTTACATGCATCCTATGTTCGTTGCAGCATTATTTACAATAGCCAAGATATGAAAGCAACCTAAGTGTCCAGTGATAGAGGAAGGGGTTACAAAAAGTGAAACTTATAAATGATAAACTATTTTAAGGCATAAACAAAAAAGTAAAATCTTAACCACTTGTGACAACTTGGATGAACCTAGAGGATATTGTGCTAAGTCAAATAAGTCAGACAAGAGACAAATACCATATGATTTTGCTTATATGTAAAATCTAAAAAACAAAATAAATGAGCAAATAAAACAGAAAAAAGCCTCATAGATACAGATAATAAATTGATGTTGCCAGACAGGAATGGGTTGAAGCAATGAAATGAAAAAAAGGAAAGAAATTAAGAAGTTTAAGTTGACAGTTAAGAAATAGTCACAGGAATATAAAGTATAGCATAGGGTATAGAGTCAATAACATTGTAATATATACAGTGTCAGATGGGTATTGGACTTATTGGGATGATCACTCCCTAAGTTACCTAAGTGTTCAATCACTATGTTGTACATCTGAGGCCAGTAAAATATTGTATGTCACCTCTAATAAAAAATAATTAAAAAAGAAAATTCTCATTCACAATTGCATAAAAAAGATTGAAATACCTAGGAATAAACAAAGTGAAATACCTCTACACTGAAAACTATGAGAAGTTTGTTGATTAAAAATGAAAACACAAATAAATGGAAAAATATTCTGTGTTTATGGATTGGAATAATTAATACTATTGAAGTGTCCATACTACACAAAGCAATATACACATTCAATGCACTTCCTATAAAAAATCCAATGGTATTTTTCACAGAAATAGAACAAATAATCCTAAAATATGTATGAAACCACAAAAAAAAAAAACCCTGGATAATCAAAGCAATCCTATAAAAGAACAAAGCTGGAAGTATCATACTCCCTGCTTATAAACTATCACAAAGCTATAATAATCAGGATAGCTTGGTGTTGGCGTAAAAACAGACATAGTTCAATGGAACAGAATAGGAATCCAGAAACAAGCCCATGCATATATGGTCATTAATTAAAGACAAAAGGAGCTAAAAATATACAACTGGAAAAGGTCAGTCTCCCTCTCCCCCTCCTACCCTCTCTCTCTCTTCCCCACTCCATCCCTGCCTCCCTCTTCCTTTGTCTCTAAGATCAATACATGTATCCTTGGGTGAAGATAAAAAGTAAACTAAACAGCCATATGCAAATGAATAAAGTGAGATCTCTTACCAAACATAATTTTAACTCAAAATAGATTAAAGTCATGAAATTAAAACCTGGAACCATAAAGCTTTTAGAAGAAATTATCAGCAGTTAAGCTCCTTGACACCTATCTTAGTGACATATATAAATTTGGATTTGACACTGAAAGCAAAGGCAATAAAAGCAAAAATAAGTGAGTTATCCAATTTAAAATCTTTAGCACAGCAAAGAAAACCATCAACAACATGCAGAGGCACTCTGGAACAGGTAATAATACTTGCAAATCATATATCCGACATGGGGTTAATATCCAAAACACAGGGTCTGACAATAATGCCCATTTTTTTGTCACAAAATATTTTATTACAAAATCATAAGCATGTAATTCTGTAACATAATGACATACTCAAGCACACCATATGACATTTTAGGTGAAATGTTCAAATTAAAACTATAAATTATTATACCCATATCCTTACACTCAAGCAGGCCTCACTTCTGCCAGACCCTGTAGGTAAAAGACTCATACAACTCAATTGCAAAAACAAACAAACAATCCAAATTTTAAAAAGGGCAGAGAGCCCTGGCCAGGTGGCTCAGTTGGTTGGAGCATCATTCCATACACCAAAATGTTGTGGGTTCAATCCCTGGTCAGAGCATACGGTTGTCCAGTCAGGGGGCATATGGGAAGCAAATGGTCAATGTTTGTCTCTCACACAGATGTCTATGTGTCTGTGTTTCTTTCTCTCTGTTCCTCTCTCTCTAAAATCAATAAACATATCCCCAGGTGAGGATAACAAAATGGTCAGAGAACCTAAAAAGACATTTTTACAAAGACATACAGATGATCAACAGGTACATGAAAAGCTCTTGAACATCACTGGTCATCAGATACAAAACCACAGTGAGCTATCACCTCATACCTGTTAGAATGGCTATTATCAAAAAGATAAGAAATAACAAATGTTGACGAGGATGTGGAGAAAAGGGAACCCTTGTGCACTGTTGGTGGGAATAAATCAGTATGGAAAATAGTATAACATTCCTCAAAACAGTAAAAATAGATTTACCATACGATGCATGTGTTGTGACTGACCGTTCGAGTCCTGACAGGTTCATTGTATTTGGGCTGATGGGAGAATGTTCACAGAGCTGTTGGGATGTCCGATGTGCCTTTATTCATGGGTGGGTGAGCCACGCACACTGCAAGCTACATGTCCCCTGGATGTCTTCACCTGGCACACATCGCAGCCCTTGCTCCCCAGTGTGGCAACCCACAGGTAGCACCTAGTCCCTTTTTAAATACTAGAACAAACAAAGCCAGCATCAAGGCAGAAAATATATAACATAACATAATATAACATAATTTTGCGCATGTGAGCCCACTTCATATTATGGGAACAGTTTATGGGACCCAGTCTCAAGCCTATGAGAACACTACTTATCAGGGCCCTCCAAGGCTATGGGAACACTGCTCTCTGTAGTTTCACAGACACCTGGGGGAGGAAGCCAGACTGCCTCCACTTGCCCTACAATGTAGCAATTTGATTTTTGGATATTTATTCAAAGAAAACAAAAATAGTAACTACAAAATATATATGCACTTCCATGTGTATTGCAGCATCTTTTTACAATAGCTGAGGTAGAGCAACAATGTGTCCTTTAATAGATGAATGGAGAAAGTTCATGTGATACACAGACACATATGGTGGAATATTATGCAGCTATAAAAAGGAAATCTTGCCATTTGTGACAAAAGAGATGGACCATGAGGCAATTATGGTAAGTTAAGTAAGTCAGATAAAAACAAATACCATATAAATTACTTACATGTAGACTATTAAAACAAGAAAATGAAACAAACCACAAACTCACGGATAAGAGAATGAATAGGTGGTTGCCCAACATGAGGGGTAGCTGATAGGAGAAATGTGTGATAGGGGTCAAAGGTACAAACTTCCAGTTATGAAATAAGTCATGGGGATGTAATATACTGCATCGTGACTATAGCTAGTAGTACTATATTGCATATTTAAATGTTTCTAAGAGTAGATCTTAAAAGTTCTCATCATAAACACACACAAAAATGTGTACGGTATTGGATGTTAACTAGACATTGTGATCATTTCACATTATATACAAAACCAAGTCATTATGTTATTCACCTGAAACTGATATTAATTAATATATAATTAATATATTACATAATACACCGAGAGAACAAAAGTATTGACAACAAATTAGGAAATGTCAAATGGCAGTAAAATGTTCTCAAGTCCTTTTATTGTGCAGAAAATGAGTAAATGTTAACCATTCAAAAATATATAAAGTTGATGGCATAAACAAACTAAAATGAGATAATAAAGAAATGGAATAGTTAAAAAAGTAATCAGTGCAAAAGAAGGCAAGAGGGAGAAAAGAAAAAATGAAAGATGCAACAGTGGACCAAACAGGAACCACGAAATAAGTGAAAATAGTTTCAGTCGTATAAAATATGTGATACATTTACATTGAAAATATTTAAAGACAGGTATTTTAAAACAGCACTAAAAATTGGTATTCAGTATTTATCACTATGGTATTTACTAGAGGATAATCTATAAGATTACTATTCAAAATGCTTGAATAGTAAAGTGTTTAAGAATACAGAATATGCTTAATGACCCAAAGAAATCTTACCTTTTGCTGTATCAAAAAAAATAGCCTTTAGGGCAAAACCAATATAAATAATGAAAGTTCATTTTATCAAAAATATACATTTTTAAACTTTATGTACTGAATAACAAAAAGCAAACCATATAGTGCCAAAATTGATAGAACTACAGGAAGACTCTTATAAGTCATCATCATAGAGGAATGTTATAACACACATTTCTCAATAATTGATGAATGGAGTAGAGCCAAAAATTCCAATATAAAAAGAAGTTCTGGACAAAACAAATAAACTTGAAAATGTTTCATTATACCAGTAGCAAATAAATATTCCTTTCAAGCACATATAAAACATTTACAAAAACTGATCACAAACATAGTCATAAAAAAGTCTTAAATTTGTTTGAACATAATGCAAGGAAGTTGGAACTAACAATGATACTAATAAAACAAAACTGAACAAAACCCACACCACACATTTGGAAATTAAGAAGCATACTTCTAAATAAGAGATATTGTAGTGAAAGTTAAAAAAACATTTTGAACTAAATGACACCAAATACTATGTGTCATAATTAATGAATGACAGCTAAATTAGTACTTACTCATAGAAGAAAAAAGAGATCCAATGAGCTAACACCTAAATGAGTTAGAAAAAGAACCACGGGGAGAAAAGGGAAATTAAGAGAAACAATACAGAGCAATCAATAAAAAAGAGAACAAACTACCACTACTCACAACAAGATGGATGAATCTCATTGACATAATGTTGATTGAAAGAATCAGACATGAAATGTACTGAGTGATTTCATCCATGAAGTTCAAGAGCAGACAAACACAATCAGTAGTGATAAAAATGACAAGATGTTTTCTTTGAGGATATTAACTGGGAAGTGGTTCAAGAGAACTGAAATCTCTGGAATGTTCTATATTTTGACCTAGATGGTAGTTTCACAGATGTATTCATCTGTAAAAATTAATTTAGCTGGGTATCTAAAATTTGTGCACTGTCCAGTATATATGAGGTCTGTCCATAAGGTATCCAGGTATGTAATATGAAAAATGAATACATTTATCCAAGAAGATACAAGATACAAGAAATATTCTACATAGGACAATGACGACTCACTCCCCTTTAAAGTAGTCACCTTGGAACCTCACACAGTTCTCCCAACCACCTTCAGCTGCCCTGTCGTATTTTCCTGAATTTCATCGATGGTCTGAAATCTCTTCCCTTTCAAAGGTGATTTGAATTTTGGGGGGGAAAAAAACAGAAGTCACAAGATGCAAACCTGGACTGCAGGGGGGCTGAGTCACCTGGGTGACTTGCTGTTTCACCAAAAATCTTCCATGAGATCTAATGCATGAACAGGCACTTTGTCACAGTGAAGCTGCCAATCACCAGTTGCCCTTAGCTGTGGAGGAATGTTTAAGCTTAATGTTAAATTTGATGCAGATTTCTTGCCCTGCTCGCTCAGTCATTTTGACTGTGATGGCCACACAGTACTCTTGCTCACTCAAGGGTGTCTACCCACCCCGCTGACTAGTATAGTGAAGTCGTTATTGTTCCTCATGCCCATTCCAATTCACTCTCCTTGGATGCCAGGTTACATCGATGTTGGCCAAACTCTTCTCTTTATATTAACAATGGTTGGACTTTTTCCAGACAGACCTCATGTGTTATATACCTCAACAGAAAGGCTTAAGGAAACAACACCAGATAATTAAAAAGAAAGCAAATATATCATAGAGACAGAGAATCCTAAAATTACGTTTTTCTAAACAGACTAAGGAAATATATGAGCATCCATGTAGATTGATCAGGAAAAAGATAGGAGAAAAAGAGAGGACAAAAAGTAATCAATTTTAAGAAAAAAAGTGGGGGACACAATCTAGATAATATAAGGCTTTGAAACATAAGGCATCCTTGTAGTTTTGCCTGTTGAATATAATGTTGCCTGTAGGTTTGCCATATATGGCTTTTACTATGTTGAGGTATGTTCCCTCTACTCCCACTTTGCTGAGTGTTTTTATCATAAATGGGTACTGTACTTTAGCAAATGCTTTTTCCACATTGATTGATGTGATCATGTGATTTTTTTTGTTTTGTTATGTGGTGTATTATGTTTATTGATTTGCAAATATCGGACAATCCTTGCACCCCTGGGATGAATCCCACCTGATCATAGTGTATGATCTTCTTAATGTATTGCTGGATCCAGTTTGCCAATATTTTTGTAGAGGATTTCAGCATCTATGTTCACCTAAGAACCCTGAAACACCAATTCAAAAGAACCTATGCATCCCATTGTTCATAGCAGCATTGTTTACAATAACCAAGTGCTGGAAACAGCCTAAATGCCCATCAGTAAATGAGTGCATCAAAGAACTGTGCTACATTTACATAATGGAATTCTATGTAGGAGAAATAAAGAGAAACTCCTACCCTTCACAACAGCATGGATGGAACTGGAGAGTATTATGCTAAGTGAAATAAGCCAGGCAGTGAAAGACAGATACCATATGATCTCACCTACAAGTGGAACCTAATCAACAAAACAAATGAGCAAAGTGGAACCAGAGACATGGAAATAAGAAACAAACTTATAGTGACCAGAGGAGGCAGGGGAGAGATAACGAGAGAAAAAAGGGGAAGGGTCTAGTTAAGGAAAATGTATAAAAGACCCATGATAAAGGGCAACAAAGTGGGAACTGACTGAGGTCGGGTGGGGCAGGGGAGAGCTACTGGGGAAAAATTGGGATGACAACTGTAATAGAATAAAAAAATAGAAAAAAAAATACAAAGCATCCTAGTGCAAATAGTTTCATTAAAAA
>PVKM010011514.1:0-32834 GCA_004027735.1 Carollia perspicillata
GGCACAGGGAATAAGTAGCATAGACGGTGGGGAGAAAATAGACAGGGAGAGGGCAAGAGTAGTGTGGGAAATGTAGAAGCTAAAGAACTTATGATACATGGACAAGAACTAAAGAGGGGGAGTGTGGGTGGGAGGGGGTTGGCAGGGTGGAGGGGAATGAAGGGGGCAATGGGAGAACTGTAATGGCATAATCAATAAAGAAGTTAAAAAAAAGTGAAAAATAATAAAGAAAAATGCACCTTGAAATTTAGTTTATACATAGAATTTATTTCTGTTTTCTTTCTATACTTTGCAGACATTTGATGTTCTACTCATTCCTTATAAAGTCTCAACACTTATTATGATAAAATTCTTTTAAAGGCAAAATTCAAATTTAATTCATACCCCACCAGTTAAAAAAGGCCTTTCTTTCTTTTTAACTTACGATACATTTGTTCCAATTCAGTGATTCAAAATAGATTCATGGCTGATGAAGTTGGCCCTACAAATAAGGAACAAAATATGGAAACATTTTAGTCAGGGATAAATTTCCTTCATGGTCTAATTGCAAGGATTTGCTGTAATTAAACTGTTCTGAATGTGGGCTTAAGTTTTAATAAGCCAATGCCTAACTTTCCCATGATTGTCTTCATTCAAAACAAATCTGACAGAAAAACATTTTTCTTCTGAAACTGAAGTGCATTTCAGAGGCAGATACTTAAAATGCATTCAAATAATAAAATACAGTACCCAATGTTGCATTTAGTCCTTATTGTCTTTAGTATTTCCAAAGCAGTCTAAACAGCCTTTTTAGCTTTGTCATAAATTACAACACAGATGGTGTTTCTTGATATCTTTCAGTCAGATTTCAGTCCTGTGCCACAAAAGCATCCTTTATCAATATGGCATTTTGGTGAATGGCTTCATCTTGTCATTGACAAGGTTGGTATAAACAAGTTGTGTAACTTACCCTAGCACCAAATAAATCCCACGTGAATATTTAAGTTTAACTGTGCTAGTTTCATAGTCTGGCAAGTATTTTGTCTGCATGGAGGATGTTTGACATTTAAGCTCAACCCAGGAAAACGAAAACAAAAACGAAAGCCTGGGTTTATTCTTTTGTGTCTGATGAGAGGCATTATGTGAGCAAAAGGTGGTTTAATTATGCCAAATGAGGTTAAAAGGCATCCTTTGAAATGGTCTTTCAAGGCAAGCTATTCCCAGAGAAATCCTGAGCCTTCTCCTGATAAAGTAAGTGATGTTTCAGGGTGATTTTGATGTAAATCAGAACATGTGACCAAAACTTAAGAATATTTGGTGCTATATTCATAAAATGTATAAATTCTGAACTTCTCCTGGTAGGAGGAGTTAAGCATCTGCCAGGTACAGGAGAGACACAGGACAGGTATGCCCAGAGTCTCCTACATTATTGAGAAGGAGATGCTTTTATGTCTCTCATTTCTTTAGATTCTGAGTTGATGGTTGGGGTGATAAGTGGGTTGTAAAGATGCCCTTGAGAAGATGCTCAACATCATTAGTCACTAGGGAAATGCAAACCACAATCATAACGAGAAATACTTCATAAAAATTAAATTGACTACAATGAAAAGGATGGAAAATAAGTGTTGGTGAGGATGTAGAAAAATTGGAACCCTCATATACTGCTGGTAGGAATCCACAGTGGTACAGCTGCTTTGGAAAACACTGTAGTAGTTCTACAAAAAAGTTAACATAGAGTTACTACATGACCTTGGGTACATACCCAAGAGGACTGAAAACAAATGTTCACACAAAAACTGGTACATGACAGCAGTATACTGTCAGAGTACTCATAACAGCAGTATTCATCATAGCCCAAAGTAGACACAACCATAATGTCCATTAACTGATGAATGGATAAACAAAATGTATATTTATACAATGGAACACTATTGAGCAATAAAGAGAAATGAAGTACTGATAACATGTTGCATCATGGATGAACCTTGAAAACATGTTGAGTGAAAGAAGCCAGGCATACTGCTGCTTCCCTTTACATGAAATGTCCATATCAGCAAATCCATAGAGACAGAAAATAGTTTAGTGATTGCCAGGGATTTGAGGATGGATGGGAGAACTGCTAATGTGTCTGAGGTTTCTTTTGGGGATAATGTAAATGTTCTGGAGTTAATGGTAATGGAAACACAATCTGAATATACTAAAATTAAAGTTCAAACTTTATAAAGGATGAACTTTTGGGCAGTAAATTGTATCTTAATAAAGCTATTTAAAAGTAAATTTTAAGGAGGCATTCATTCTCAGGTATGAATCCTGCATTGCAAGAGCCTAAGAGTAAATGCCTCATTAAAATTTAACCCCTAGGTATCTTGCTTACCTCATCTTAGTCCATGCCCTGTTAGTGCACTGTGGAACTCTTGTACTGGTGTTCATTTGGGTGTTATATTTCATTTACTTGCACTGCTTCATTTCTGGAACTCCAGTTCCCCACATTGCTACCTACTTATTAGCCCTACCCCCAAATCTATGTCCCCTTGTCAATCTTGATTGAAGCAAAAAGGTTGGGTCTATGTCTGTCTTATTCTGATACAGCCACAGAGTGCCTGGTATATTGTAGGTGCTCCCATACCTGTTGAATAGATGCTATTTTCTTTAAAAGTACCTCCAATGACATCCCATTACTTTCAGGTTAAAACCCAAACTTCTTCCTGGGATGGCATCTAAGGTTTTTTGTGACCATGTTCTTCCAACCTGTTCAATCTCCTACCTTGCTCTTCAGACCTCCCTGCATAATTCCCCTCTCATACTGAATGCATGCTTTGCAGGTCATAGAATGTTTCATGAACTCTCTGTCTTTCTTTTGTTCCACCATCTTCCTGGAACTTTCTCCCCCCAGAATAGCTTGGATCTTTATCTATCTTTCTTCCTCCCCCCTCTCTTTCACAGATGTCAGATCAACATCAAAGTCTGAAGGTTCTTTCTACTGTATCCGACTTCTGCTCATTTATACTTCATAGGCATTTCCCCAGCAAATCTGTTGCATTTCTAATCCTGTTTTGGCTTTGGTTCTCAGTGGACTTGAAATAACTTAATACTTTGGCAGTCACACCATTATTTTTATTCTTATCAGTGTTTTTCATACCAGAAATTATACTGAGTCCTAACTTATAGAAATCTAAACTTAATATCTTTACTTTCCTTCCAAATAATACAAAGACTTTAGATTCTTACACTGTATTTTTTCATTCTCTTCACCAGTATAATATATCGATGTCAGATACTTTAATTCTTGCTTTGTTTTAAACATTACACAATAATATTACTGTTGTCTTATATGATGTTCATTTATAACATGTACCCTTTTCAGTCCTTTTCATTTCTTCCACTTGCAATTACTTTCTTTTGGCCTAAAGCACATTCTTCAGAATTTTCTTTCATGAGGGCCTGCTGTTGGAAAATTGTTTCTGTTAGTATGAATAAATGTTCATTTTGACTTTATTTTTGATAGATAATTTCACTGAGTGCAGAATTCTAAGATGGTAGATATTTTCAATGACTTAAGGATGGCGGGAGTTGGAGAGTCATAAATGAACAGATATTCTGCAAGCTCAATTGTCACCTTCTTGGATCCCTAACTTATTCAACAGTCAAAAGTGCCCTCCAGATGGATTAAATATATAAAACATAAATCTATTAACTTAATAAAATAACATGTAGGAGAATATGTTTGTGACTCAAATACACCTAAACCATGAGGCAAAAATCTGAAAGATTTTACTCTGTAAAGATGAAAGATTTCTATTTAAAACACATTTTAAATTTTTTAATATATTTTTATTTAATCTTTATTATATTTTTTCTATACCATTTAGTCTCCTTATACTGCCCTCCCCCCAGCAATTATCCGACTATTGTCTATGTCCATGAGTTCTTTTTCTTTTTTGCTTGCTCCTTCTACTCCATAACCTCCCCTGCTTATCTGTAATTCTGCTCTCTATCTATGAGTCTATCTCTATTTTCCTAAAATACAACATTTTTAGATTTAATGGACAGATGGCAAAGCAAGAGAAGGCATTTGCAATGTCAAAAGTCATAATTCCTTATTATTTGTATGACAATTGAAAAATGGGCAAGGGATATGAACAAGAGTGATGATGCAAATGGTTAAATATATGAAGAGGGGCTCAGTCTTATCTGCAGTCACAAAAATGCAAATTAAAATGACAATTAAATACTATTTAATGTTTTGGTAAAAATTAAAAATATGGATGATAGCAAGTGTTGCCAAAGATATGGAGAAATGAGTACCACTAAGCACTATTGGTGTAGTGAACTTCTACAGTTATTCTGGAGAGATATTTGACAGTTTTTAGTAAAATTAAGTGTGCATACATATTATGACACTGCAGTTCACTTCTTTGTGTATAGTACAGAGAAATCCATGCAGAAGTCTATAAGGGACAGGTATGGGGCTATTTATGGCTCTGGTTAGTTGAGGTAGTGAAGAGCTGGAGGCAAGCTATGTCCTATAGGAAAGTAGTAAGTAAATAGTTGAATACTATGTAACCATTAGAAGCAATGGACTAGATGTACAGCCTTACTTGTAGGTCTTAAAAACATATTGAGTAAAAGAAGTACAAAACAAATATGTCAATAGCCTGATACTATTTCTATAAGTTATAAACATGTACACACACAAAATATCCAAATTTTACAAGTATTATGTATACATTCAAAAATAAATATTGAATGTCTGAAAAAGAATGCTCATGTGTGAAAAGCAACTATGAAGTAAATAATGGAAATAAAGGGAAAAAAGCAAAACAGGAAAGGAGTCATAAACTGAAGAGAGCAATCAACTTATCTCTGCCTCTGAGGTTTAATATTCACCCCTATGCTCCTCAAATTATCAAATGTCACCTCCTCTGTCAGGTCTTCCTTGACTGCCCTGTAAAGATGGAATTTGTAGCTGCTGCTTCTGATCTGTCCCATGATCTCCATAACTTACTGTGCTCTAAAATCCATTTTAATACACATCACACTCTACCATGATTATTGTTTTTTCTTTTCTAATAAGGTGGTGAGAATTTGGAAGGTGGAAATTGAGTCTTACTTATTCCTGTGCCCTCAGTAAGCAGCTCGATGGCTGGCATATTAAATGTTTGTTGAGTGAATGAACTACTGATGGAAGGGAATCTTAATGGAGAAAAACTTTTTGGACTCAAGGAAAATCAGCAAGGTCAATAGTTAGAAAATGGAGGGAGAAAATCCAAGATGGCAGCAGAACAGCTGATAGCACCATCCACTTGCTCCCAGACCTGTATTGGTCTCACAGTCAAAACCCAGAGAAGTTGACTCCAGAGTCCAGTAGAGAGTGAGCGAGAGTGTCTGTGAGTGAGCACATACATAGCCAAGAGCATGGGGAGTAAGTGGTGGTGGGCAAGAATATGTCCATCTGCAGCGAGCACAGGAGCTGGCAGTTGGCACTTTCCAAGTGGAGCTGCCACGGCTGCCCAGCATGTCTGGCTACACAGAGTTGAGTGGTTGTGGATCGCCTCAGGAGCCTCGAGCTACAGGGGCAGAGAGGAGGCCTGGGAGGTGCAGGCTCCAGAAATAGCACAGTAGGAGCATGCCTGACCCAGGCTGGAGATCTCTGGAGGGAGCAGGTTCAGCGCCCTACCACCACCCTGTGTTATTGTGTAGCTGTGGGGCTTTTCCCAATGCTGTCTAGGAAATATCCAGAGAGAAACTTTATCTAAAACTGTCAGAGGCTCTGAAAGGTGCTGGCCAGCCCTGACAATAAGAGATTGTGTGATTTTTGGAAAGGGGAAACCCATGGAGAACAGCCCCCCCCCAGAGACCAGTGCTGTAGAGTTGGGGGCCACACAGAAACTCTTAAGAGAGCCGAGATGAGACCTGAGACTTGGCAGGGGCCTGGGATTCACATGCATGTGAAAGCGGGCACAAAGACTTTGCTAACCAAAAATTCAGATGGATAGAGTACACTGAATGAACTGTAGGACGTGAGGCAGCACAGCTCTTGAGCTGGGAACTGTTCAGGGTGGAGATTTGGGCCTGAACCTTTCTGGGAGAGAGCAGCAGTCTTAGGACTGGAAGGCAGGAGCTGAATGTCTGAGATTTGCTGCAGCCAGCCAGATCCCCTGACAGATAGGCAAGCCCAACTCATACCTGTGGGATTATATTCTCTGTGGATTAGAAAAGTCAGGCTTTGGTGTCTCCTGCTGAGTACATTTCCACAGGGGAAAGAAGGAAAATCTCTGAAAGACTTCTTCACCAGACACTATGAGCTACCCAGTTCCTCAGGCCCTGATTCCCTCTATCTTCTTTTTGATTGGCGCTATTTTCTCTCCTGCATAGATTTTTAACATCCATTTCTTGTCCTTCAACTTTGGGCCTAATATGTCACCAGGTTTTATATTATAGTTTATTTAAAATCTCATGTTTTTCTCTGCCCCTTTCATACTTCATTTTATCTTCTTCCTTTGTCCTCTTATTTTTGCTTTAAATTCTATTTTCTCTCTTGCTACAACTGGTTTCTATTTTGTACTCTTATTATTTCTCCCTACCTCCAGCTTCTCAAAACATTTTTTGCTTGTCATTAGTCATCTTACATTCTTTTTACCATTCTTAAAATACCCTTATTCTCTCTCCAACTTAATCAGTCTTTGCTCATTAGTGGTGGATAGATGGTTGTGGTTGCATTTATTCAATTTCCAATCTAGATAGTCACTGTTTTTGTATTTCAAATCTCGAATTTTACCATTCCCCTCTCCTACTACATTTTGCCTTCTTCCAGCCCTTTCTTTTAATTTTGTTTTAAATGTTAAATTTTCCCTGTTTTAGCTTGGTCTTCATTGTTCACTCTTAGTATTCCTTCTCCCTCTATCCTCTCAAAATCACTTCTTTCCTTTAGACATCTCCTAAGCTCTTCTTTCTTTTTGCCCTCTTATTCCTATCCTACCTATATTAATCTTATTCCATTTATTGTTGATATTACTGTAGTGGGTCTTTTTTTCTCCAGCTGGGTGCCTATTTTTTATCTGTATCTATTTCTATCTCTCTCTATATATTTGTTGTTTTTTGTGGGGGGCTCCACCCACAGAGCCCCTGCATCCACCACAGATGAAAATATTGCTACCAAGACATGATCTGCTTGGGGAGGAAAGGTGTCTGATCTCAAAGGAGAAGGGTCCTGGGTTCTTACCTCAAATTATATTTATTAGGTTCATAACACACAGGGATACAGGTAAAGCTCATCAATGTCAGGCAGCAAGGATCAAACAACAGATCTGAGGGCTTAATCTGAGTCAGTATCTGTCAGGTAAGGGGGTTGCAAAAACCTTAGAAGACATACCCATTTCCTGCCCAGACCCTTATCATATGAATGAAAGCACTCTTAGCAAAGCAGGCTTCACAGGACTTTAGGAATTCTTTCTTATGCCTGATCATCCTGGAACCTGCTCTAGCTGGCAGAGGGCTGCACCCCCTCCCTGTCATACATTCAGGCTTAAGTGGATTAGAGCCAGGAAGCACTTCTCCCAGACAGAAAGGGGACACAGGCTATGTCAAAAAGCTGGGGAGATGAGGGTCTTTTGCCCTCACTTTGCTGCAGCTCCCCCGAGTCCTACCTTGATGGCCTCCCAAGTGATTGTGTCTGGCTTGGGTTGCCCCTCCTCTGAGGGGTCATACCTCTTCATTGACTAACCAACCAAGCATTGGGGGCTAGAGATGGCAGAAGAAGCGCTCTTGCTTGGGGGATAAGCTTTGTTTCCTCAGGGGCTCACAGTCTGGAGTTCCCTCACTCAGCCATAGCAACAGGGGGCGGTTATAACCCCTGAAACCAGGCAGAACAATTCCCAACAGTTTTTGTTTGTCTTTTTTCTTTTCTTTCTCTCACTAGATATAGATACATACATTTATATATAGATATGTATATATACATATATATTTTTTTAAATTTTGTTTAAATCCTAATACTGTGCACTTCCCTTCTCTTACAGCATTCTGTCTACCCTCCTCCCTCTTTTATTTATAATGTAAATTTTATTTTTTTCTTCTTTGTTTTGTCTCTATTCCCTACTCCTATTATTGCTCCTCCCTCTACACATCCAAAATCACTTTTCTTTCAATCAGTCTTCTCATATTTGTTTTTCCTTCCTTATAATAGTCTTAATGTCCTTACACCTTTACTAATATTGGTTCATTTACTGTTGATAGAATGGTTGTGGGTGGGGATATTTTTGTGGTGGTAGGTATGCTTTCTGGGGTGTTTAGTTTTGTTCTGGTAGCATCTGAACAACAGTATACAAGACAATGTGGGAAGAGTGAGTCTCAGTCAGCCAGCCAGAGAGAGGACCCACCAAAAAATATCCAACAACAACCAAAACCCAATTACAACCAGAGAGCCCACATAAAGGGCATAAAGGGCACCCAAGAGCATCAAGTTCAGGAGATCAAGGAGACTGACTGCACCACTGAGTCCCACAGGTATCCTACCACAGAAGGTCATACCATAAAGACAGGATGTCAAAGCACATCAATATAATACACAGAACAAGAAGAGTCACCAAAAATGGGCTGACAAAGAAACAACCCCCAACCAAAAGGAATCCAAGCATCCCCAGAAAAACTGCTGAATAAAATTGAGGCAAGAAAACTATCTGACATCAAGTTCAAAATAATGGTTATAGGAACACTCAGATCAGTAAGAACTACAAAGAACTTCAGGGAAGCTACAAGAAACTTACTGAGAGGTACAACAGCATGAAAAGGACATAGAAACTATCAATATGAGCCAGGAGGAATGGAAAATAGAATACCCGAAATGAAGAACACATTAGAGGGAATTAAAATCAGGATAGATGAAGCAGATGATTGAATCAGTGAGCCTGAGGACAAGATAAAAAAGAAAATACCAGACAGAGCAACAAAATGAAAAAAGACTCGAGAAACTGGGGACGGAAGCTTTGGGGAGAGAGCTGAGATAGTAGATGCTGGGATCCCAGTGCTGAGTCATTTTCCCATATGGCAGCAGCCATCATGTTCATGCAGACCACTCCCCTCTGAGCAGCAGAGCCTGAGGGGAAATAACAGCCCTGCTCCCAGGAAAAATTTTGCCCCTGTTCTGTGGTACTTAAGCCTCACTGCTGAGTGCAAAGTGACTGGCTTAACAACTGAAGGGGACAGCCACAACAGTAGATCCCTGGCAAAGGAGTGGCACAGTGGACTTGACATGCTTGAGGAGAAACTGGGGCAAAGTATTTGGGGAAAAAACTGAGAAAGAGGCCACTGGGATCCCAGTGCTGAATCATCACCTCTACAGCAGCAGCCATCCTTCTCAGGCAGACCACTCCCCTCTGAGTAGCAGCAACCTGAGGGGAAACAATAGCCCCAACACCAGGAGGAATTCTGCCCCACCCTGTGGGGCTTTTGCCTCACTGCTGAGTGCAGAGGAGCAAGATTAACCACCGAAGGAGACAGCCACAGACAATACATCTCTGGAAGTCCCTGAGCAGGCTGCCAAAGGTCAGACAGGGTCAACATCTGACATCAACAGAGGCGGATCAGAAAGAAAAAAGAGTGGTAAATACTAGAGGCTACTTAGATGAAGTCCACTGTGGTCTACTCTGTGACTAGCAATACTTTTTATCCTGCATAGCTTTTGAACATTCATTTCTTGTCCAACAAGTTTGTGCATATTAAGTCACTAGAATTTATACTATAGTTAATCTCTCTCCTTCCTTGTAACAGTCTTAATCTCTTAACACCATTGTTAATACTGGTTCATTTGCTGTTGATGACATTGTGGGAGGGAGATATTTTTGTGGATGTGCATTTTTCCCTGGGCTTTGTGGTTTTGTTCTGGGAGCACCTGCACAACAGCATATAAGATGTGGGGGGCAAAGTGACCCTTAGTCAACCAGCTGGAGGGAAGGACTCATGAAAGAACAATCCAACAACAATCAAAACCCAATTACACCCAGAAAACAAACATAAATGTCATAAAGGGCATCCTAAAATCAACAAGTTCAGGAGATCAAGGAGACTGCACCACTGAATCTCACAGGTCTCCTATCATAGAAGTTCATATCACAAACTTGGAGAGCCAAAAAAGATCAATTTAAGAAGCAAGGGCAAATGAGAAGAGTCTCACAAACAATGGGAAGACAAAGAAACAATCCCAAAATGAAAGAAAAGGAGGAATCCTCAGAAAGAATGCTAAATGAAATAGAGGCAAGTCAACCATCACATATTCAGTTCAAAGCAATGGTTATAAAAAAACTCAATAAGCTCACAAAGAATTACCAAAAACTACAGGGAAACTACAATGAACTCACTGCAAACTACATCAACATGAAAATGGAAATAGTAACTATGAACAAGAAACAAGAGGAAATGAAGAATACAATTTCTGAATTGAAGAACACAATAGAAGGAGTCAAAAGCAGGCTAGATGAACCAGAGGATCAAATCAGTGATCTGGAGGGCAAGGTAGAAAAAACACTCCCAGGAAAGCAAGGAAAGGAAAAAAGACTCAAACAGAATGAAGAGGTGCCAAGGGAAATGTGGGACAACATGAATCATAACACTATCCTTATAATAGGGATACTAGGAGGAGAAGAAGAGCAAGGGATAGAAAACCTATTTGAAAAAGTAATGAAGGAAAACTTCTCCAAGTTGATGACAGAAAAAGTCACCCAAATACAGGAATCACAGGGTCCCAATCAAGAGAAACCAAAGGGGCCTACTCCAAGAGACATGATAATTAAAATGCCAAAATTCCAAGACAAAGAGGGTATCTTAAAGGCAACAAGGGAGAAAGAGAAAATAACATACTAGGGAGCCCCGATAAGGCTAGCAGCTGTCTTCTCAATGGAAACACTGAAAGTCAGAAGGGAATGGCTAGAAATATTCCAAGTAATGAAAAGCAAAGGCCTGCAACCAAGATGACTTTACCCAGCAAGGTGAGAGGCTTGAAAGGGGGAGGCAAAATAAGGATTTTCCCAGACAAAAGAAGGCTGAAAGAATACACCTCCACTAAACCAGTTCTGCAAGATATACTAAGGGGGATGCTTTAAGAAAAGGAAGAGAAAAAGAGTGAGAGAGAGAGAGGAACACAGGTACAAAGGAAGTAAAATGGCAATGAATAAGTACCTGTCAATAATAACCTTAAATGTAAATGGATTAAGTGCTCCAATAAAAATATACAGAACAGTGGAATGGATAAGAAAGCATGACCCACACATACACTGTCTACAAGAGACCCACCTCAGAACAAAAGACCTACACAGGCTGAGAGTGAAGGGCTGGGAAAAAATATTTCAAGCTAATGGAATATTATGGAAAAAAAGGTCAGGGTAGCAATACTTATACCAGACAATATAGCCTTCAAAACAAAGGCCATAAAAAGAGACCCAGAAGGACATTTCCTAATACTCAAGGGAATAATTCATCAAAAAGACATAAACATTTTAAACATAAATACAACCAACATAGGAGCACCCAAATACATAAGGGACATGTTTGAGGACTTCAAGAAAGATATAGACAGCAACACAATTATTGTAGGGGGTTTTAACACCCCACTGTAAAAAATGAATATACCTTTCAAACAAAATATCAACAAGGAAATTGCAGCATTGAACAGTGTCCTAGATCAAATGGACTTAACTGATATGTATATAGAAACTTTCTTCCCAAAGAAGCAAAATACACATTCTTTTCAAATGCCCATGGAACATTTTCAAAGATGTATCACACTATAGACACAAAACCAGCCTCAACAAATTCAAGGAAATTGAAATCACATAAAGCATCTTCTTAGACCACAAGGTCCTGAAACTAGAAACCAACCCCAAGGAAAAAACTCAAAAACACTAAAATTCATAGAGATTGAACAGGATGGTATTAAACAATGAATGCATTAAGAATGAGACCAAAGAAGAAATAAAAAATTTTCTGGAAGCAAATGAAAATGAACTCACAACAGTCCAAAACTTATCGGACACAGCAAAGGCAGTGCAGAGAGGAAACTTCATAGCAATAGAGGCCTACCAAAGAGATAGAAACATTTCAAATAAATAATCTAACCCTACATCTATAAAAACTAGATGAACAACAACAAACAAAGCCCAGATTGATAGAAGGAAGGAAATAAGATAAGAGCAGAATTAAATGTTATAGAAACTAAAAGAACAATCCAAAGGATCAATAAATCTAGAAGTTAGTTCTTTGAAAAGATAAACAAAATCAATGAGTCGTTAAGCAGACTCATGGAGAAAATAAGAGGGGGGACCTAAATAAACTAAATTAGAAAGGAAAGAGCAGAGATTACAACTGATAACATAGAAATACAAAGGATTAGAAGAAATTACTACAAAGAACTATATGCCAAGAAATTTGAAAACCTAGGTGAAATGGACAAATTTCTAGAAAGATATAATCTCCCAATTGAATGAAGAAGAAGCACAAAGCCTGAACAGGCTGATAACAGCTGATGAAATTGAAGCAGTAATCAAATCTGTTCTAAGAGCCCATCAGTAAATGAATGGATCAAAAAAACTCTGGTACATTTACACAATGGAATACTAAGCAGCAGAAAGAAAGAAGGAACTTCTACCCTTCATGACAGCATGGATGAACTGGAGAGTAATGTGCTGAGTGAAATAAGCCAGGTGGCAAAAGACAAATACCATATCATCTCCCCTATATGTGAAACCTAATGAACAAAACAAATGTGCAAAATAGAGCCAGAGGCATGGAATCAAGAAACAGATGAACCAGAGTGGGGGGAGGGGGTATGTGGGGGGAAGAATGGGGAGGGTCTAGTCAAGGAACATGTATAAAGGACCTATGGACAAGGACAATAGAGTGGGGATTGACTGTGGGAGTGGGTGTGGTGAGTGGGTGGTGTAGGGGAGATCAATGGAGGAAAAATTGGGACAGCTGTAATAGAACAGCAATAAAATAAAGAAATAATTATTCTTATTCAAAAAATAAGAAAATAGAGGGAAAGTAGGTTTAATTTATGAGCTGCCATAGCATATAGGAAAAAACTGCTTAGGCATGGGTAGATGAGAAAGAGGATCACAGAATTTCAGTGAGACATTTCTATCTAACAGCAGGAAGATAGGAGCCCAGCTAGATTTTCTCCATCAAATTAATCCTCCCATATCTTCCATTGTCCCTCCAACCCCAAACTACCCCTGCATTTTCAGCAATTCTGTGTGTCAGAGTTGTCTCCACTCACTGGTCCTACTTCTCTGTCTTCTCATTCTTGTTTGTGATTTTCCCCCATTTCTCCACTGCAACAGTTCTTGTAAAGGCCATGAATGACTAATAAATTAGCAAATCTGAAGGCCAATTCTCAGTCCTTATTTTACTGTTTCAGCAACATGAGAAAATAATACTTTCTCCTTGAAACAGTGTCTTCAAGAAGACAATTTTCTTAGTTCCTCTGTTTAATACCTCCCCTTGAATGACTAATGGACATCTCAAACTTAACATGTACAAACTTAACTTCTGATTTTCACCCTCAAGCCTGATCTTTCTCCCTCCTTCCAGTTGTTCAGGCCCTAAGCAGGAAGTAATCTTATAGAGTCTTTCTTCATCTTACCCTCACATTAGTCTGTCAGCAAATAAAATTGATCACGTGTTCCAAAGAAATTCAGAATGTGACCACTTTATCTTCTGTTAACCAGGTCCATGCCACCATGATCTTTTTCATCAATTATTGCAAGTGTCGTCTAACTAGCCTTGCTGCTATTACTCTCATCACCACCCCCAGTTCCTTATCCCAGTCTATTCTCAGCATAACAGCCTTTTAAAACCCAAAGACTCTTTAAAACTCTAAGTCAAGTTATGTATTTTCTCAAAATCCTCTATTGGCTTCCCATATATTCCAGAGTAAAACCCACTGGCCCTCTATTATTTCTTTGACCTTATGTCCCACAACTCTTTTACTAAATTATTCCCTTATATTCCTGCTGGTCTCCTGATTTTTCCTTAACCATATGCACCCCACTTTTGCCTCAGGGTTTTGCATCTGCTATTCTCTGCCTGGAATGGTTTTGCCCTCCAATAGCCTTATGGTTTACTCTCTCACTCTTTTAGTTATTTACTCAAATGTCACGTTATGAAAGAAAGCTTTCTTAATGCTTCCTAAAATAGTACCTCTTCTCTTCACTCTCTTACATTGCTTGATATATGTTTGTAGTATTACCACACACTATATTTATATAATCTTTACTCTTCCCTCTACTATGATTTTGTCTTTCATTTTCATTGCTATATCTCCAAAGCTTATTACAGTTCAAGATACATATTGGGTGCTTTTAAAGTATTTGTTGAATAAATGAATAATTCCCTTTAGAAAGGAACACAATCTTGTAAAGACTGTTGAAGTCTTTCTGAATGCAGTATCCAGGAAAACATCCAGGTTGTAAGCTTTTCCAGCCATGACCAGGGAGTTAAAATCAAACAAAAATAACTAAGAGCAGGAAGCCAAAAAGTAGTGGGCTAACTGAATACTAGTAAAATAGATTAAAACTAAACTAGCCCAGTAGAAATGTGATGAGCCTCATGTCAGCCTACCTGTCTGTGTCCTGTGTGTCTTGGGTGTGTGTTCTCTGAGATTCCACCCTACAGAACCAGTGTTGCTCCTGCTGTGACCTAGGGGTGTTCGGTTTCCAGTGACTTTTTGAGGAGGACATGGAAGTACAACATGGTGGGATGGAGTTGAGTTGATCCCAAGTGTAGACTCTTCCCACTTCTCTCTTCCTCTGGTGATGAGATAAAGGACCAATGGAGAGAGTGAACATGGTAGTTCTTTCTTGTCAAATAAATATGCTAAAGTCAAACTCATTTTCACATGGGGCCACATCAGCCTCAAGGTTGCCTTCAAAGGGCCTAAAAATTTTAGGACTGTATAAATGTAAATATTTCTTAACTATTAAGGAGTTGCAATTACATTTGGCCCTTTGAAGGCAATCTCAAAGTGGCCCTTTGAAGGCAATCATGAAGCTGATGTGGCCCCCAGTGAAAATGAATTTGATACCCCTGTGCTAAACCATCTGTCTTTGTTTTTAAACATTTCAGTGCCATATCTGGGAACCTTTAAAAATGATGAAATGTTATTGTGACTTAGTAGTTTAAAACAATATTTATGAATAGGGTAATGAGATTTCAGCTGGATATTATGAGATTAGGTATTGAATCTATCAAAATCAATAAATACTGTCTTGAACAAGGCAATGTGGTAATTATCTCAAAAGACTGAAATAGGACCTGAGACATTGATTTATACAGCCATTGAGTGTCCACTATGAAGATTTCTGTAAGGCTGACTGTTGACTTTTTGTGTTTCCAGTACATAGAGCCTCAAATATGGTAGAATTATTTGTGATATTGTTTTCCAGTCTTCCTGTTGGTAGGGAGGCTTTAGACACTGCACTGGAGAATGGCTCTTTCTCTGGGATTTTGTAATAATGAGTAAACCATTACTTAAATTTTTCCCTTTATTTCTCTGTGATTCTTTTAGATATCTATCAACATATCTTTTTGATCTACTGGTAATCATTTAATGTATTTTTCAGACATCCATAGGATTTCCAGAGATTCTACCAAGTAGTGTATTGAGGCTATTGATAAGTAATCAAAATAACAATGAAAACGAACCACATCTGTAGTTCATTCCACTCCCAGAGAAAGATCTAATAACTACAGAATAGACAGAATCTTGTCTGGTGAGGCCAAGAAAAAATTGAGTCTTCAAGCAGCTACCACCTGAATTTAAAAAATGTGTGCCCTCTGAATGAGCCAAGTATAAAAAAGATAGAATAAAGTTTGGTGAGTGGAGCCAGAACTGGATTTTGTACCCCTTTTTAGTTTTCTGCCCCCACTTGAGATTTCCTTGGCTGGGTGCCATAACATGATGCTAGATAATTTGTGCAGAACTAAAGAAAGCCTTGGATAGTGAGCTGATAGCTGCAAGTTGAAGTTTCATTGCTATATTTCTTTACCAGAGAGTAATATACTGAAGTGAGGAGACTTCAGTTTTTAGGGCTTCATTGTGTCCAACATGTGGTGTAGTGACTGAGGGAATAAAATGTGTACTTTGTTCTTAACACTGCATTTAAATAAGGATATCAGCTACTATCTTCTCTTGTTTTTTTTTTTTTTTTTTTTTTTTGCCAAAGTTTTCCATTACATTCTTTTATTTGATATCCCACCACATTGGTTCAGTCTCATAACATGTACTTTTTTCTCCTTTCCTTATAGGTCTGAACAGGTAGATCTCAGTTGACAAACATATGGTTTACTGATGATTGTACATCTAGTGAGTGATGAGGCTTCTCTCAACCCAATTCACAGGAACAGGTGCCTTGAGTATCTTATTCAGAACATTAAGAAGTGTTTGACCACAGAACCAGGGTTCTTGGAAAGACAGACTGAAGTCTGAGTCTCAGGTTTCCCCGTTACAAACTGTGTGACCCTGAAAAGTTGCTTAACTACTAGAGTCTCACTTTCTTCATGAAGATTGACTATGAATGCACACTAATGCTTATGCCCAGAGCCTGGTGCACAGAAAGCATTCAAACACTAGAAGCTCTCACTGGCATCATTATTATTACTAAAAGCACCTTGTCTAGGGAAAACCTTGACAATCAATCATGGTATGCATTGTAGCTGAGCCTCAGAATACTTTCCAAAAGTGCATTTTGAGAAGTTAATACTAAGTGGTTGTCAAATGACAGTATGCTCATTGTCATCCTTAGCTTGGATAGTTATCTGTACTTGCACAAATATAAGGCATCCTATTGTGCAGACAGTGGGATAGGGTGGGCCAAGCCAGTAGAAATTTAGGCTAACAGCTCACTCAGGGAAAGAAGGTCTGTTGGAATTAGAAGGAGAATATGGAGTCTGTACCATGAATCAATAGCATGAATCCGTGATCAAAAACTATGGCCAAAACTTCCTATGGCCAACAAGGAGCCTTAATGTCCTAAGTTGAATCCAGGCCCAAGGGAAAAGGAGGAGGATAAAATCCAGATAAAGAAGTCTAAGAATGATGACTCACATTTTCTGACACAAAAATGAATCATTCCAACCATTACCCAAACACTGACTTGACTGAAAAACTGGTATAATTAGTGCTCTTGAGTCAGGATAGTAAGAAGCTAAGAAAATTTTTTGGCAAATAGAATAGGGAAACTGAGACAAACAGCTGAGCAAACTGACTGAGCAATTTACAACCAGATACAAACAGTCACCTCCCTAGAGATAACACCTAAACCTCAGTTGTATTTCAGTTCTAGGCCTAGAAATGCAGGATTACTGTTTGGGCCACACCAGGATAAGCTGCAATGACTAATGACTCCCTGCCATGGCACTGACTATTCAGTGGACACCATAACCCTGAAAAGGCACACCTGGAAAACTGATTAATATTCTGCTAAAACCCTCCCTTGAGATATTTCCTAAAATTCCCACTTGTAAGAGAGAAAAACGTCAGGACAAAGGATCCAGTAAGTGCTCTGAACTCTGAGGAGCAGCCTATGCCATTCCCTTCCTCCTCTTATTCCCCAACAGGCCAGCATCTCCTGAACTCCAAGGGACCCCATGAGACTTGCAACCAAGGGAACAGTTAGCAGAGGAAGCTTGTCCTGGGCTAACCCCTTGAACCTGTCTCCAAGGTCCCATTTTCTCTGACTTCCCAGTGAGCTAAGGCAGCCTAACCTAAGCTCTCCTATTGCTTCTTCTATTCTAAGTCCTTCCTTGGTTTAGTGTCCCCAGCTTTAATAAACATATTCTCATAGTCACCTGGACTTATGTAATGAAATTTTCCTGTGCAAAATCAAGAACCCACATACTACTAGCTGGCCCTAGGCAGACCCACTCAGGGCCAGATCCCTGTCTAGTAACACTCTGACCTAGTTTTGAATAGGCTGCTGTGTTACTGTTCAACATAAGGCAGAGCTAATCATGTGACTTTTCTACCTTTAACCCATTTTCTCATACATAGATGAAATAGTGTTTGAAGTAAATATTCCATTATCTTCCTGGACCCTCATTTCCAGAAGGAAACCACCAAACTTGAAGCAATCCCACTGTGAGCTTCATGGTGTAGTAGAAGTTAAAGCTGGCACTCTGTTCCGGACCTCTGATAACTCTCTGCTGGCCCCCAGGCTCCAGACGACCACCTGTTAACTAGTTGACTCTCTGTCTTGGACTCAGTTAATCTCTTACTATCTCTGTCCTGGCCCTGGGCAATTTTCACCGTCTATTTCTGTCTTGGCTTCCACATTCCTACTTGTACCATGAGACCCCACCTCTTCCTGCCTTGCTACAAGAGTATTTAACCACCTACCTGACTCCTCCTCAGCACCCAGAATTTGGAGGCTGTCTCCTCTGGGTCCACATGTGTTAATAAAGTGCTCACTCCATTGACCCCATGTTGTGTCAGAGTCCATTTTTCCACAACAATGGGAAATAGAAATGTGTTTTGTTGTTTTGAGATGAATAGCAATGCATTTCCTATAGACATATAGTCTACTTTGAAGTTAGGAGCAAACATAGTATTGGTGTAAGGATCTCGAGTTTTGAAGAACTGTATAATTTCAAGTATTTTGTTCCATTGTCCTTGAGAATTTCATTATTTTGAATATTTCAGATTATTTTAAATCTTGAAGAGGCAGAGAACTCCTTTGAAAGAGCCCATGCTTTAGGAAATATGGTTACTATAATTATAGTTCAAATGTTTGCTTGTCAAATGAACCATCATGCAATATTATTTCTTTGAAAGAATGATCATGAAGTCATGAGAAACTAACTTTCAAAGAAGCACAGTAAAGACAGTGTCTTCATTTGGAGAAGGAGAACTGTTTATAAAGGTCCTGTTGTAGACTACATGGTTCCACCTGGGGCCAGTTTATTGAAAATGCAGCTCTATCACATGAGAAAGAAACATCCAATCTGTGTGTCTTTGTCTATAGGACAATTTCTTCCTTACAAGCTAGTTAGATGGCTCTTAGGAGCTGGCCAGGACACATGGCTTGAGTGTGTCCTAGGCTTGCTTGCTCTGCTCTTTCTCAATCTTGCTCTGTATTGCAAGGGCTGACCCCTGAATGTTGCATCTCCCAGGCTTTCCTGTTAGCTGGTTTCTGGCTTATTTGGCCAAGTGGCAGTGGTGGGAGATAGAACAGGAGGAAGGAGAAGCAAGGATTTATCTTCTTTCTCCCTCTCAACAGTGTCTCCACCAGTGGCTGTATCTCTTCAGCTTCTACAGGAGAGGCCGCTGGCCCCAAGGTATGGAAACACTATCTTCTCCTTTTATCCTTCCAGCCTAAGGGTGGTGGGCAGCTTCTTGTAGATGCTAAATGCTGGTTGGATTCCCAGCTTCCATCTGGACTTACTAAACAATTTAATGTGTTAAATTCCCTCTATTTTAAATTCTCTGTTTTCTGTAGGATGCTGACTGACTTAGTGTTGTGTACTTTTCTATTTTTTTCAGTTTTACTAATATAGGTTAAGTGCCTATATGATGCTGCCCAGGTGAATCAAGAGTGTGATATTCAAAGGGATATGTCAAGAAGTGAGTTATTGTTGCAAATAAAAACAAAGGGAAAACTTTCAAGTTAGTTGCTTTTGTTCCCTTTCCCCTCCTCTTTTTCTATATCTTCCTTCATTGTGCTCCTTTCTAATTACTTTAAATACCTGGACTATTCTCTCTCCTTCACTTTTGTTGTTGGTATTCCCACCCTCCCCTTCCCTGGACTGTCACATTCTCTCTAGTTATACTAGGAGCCTAGAATGCAGGGAAAGGGGACAGGGCTGCACTGTTAATTGTTGAAGTCACAAGAATAGCCCATTCTTTGATCCCTTCTCTGTTTTTTTCCTGATCTGTCTTCTGGGTTTCATTGTGTCCTTTACTGTTTCCTCTCAAGCCTTTCCATCATTTTAAGGTTAACGTTTTTAAAAAGGAGTTTACCTACAGAACTCTGCTTGTTTATTGATCAGGTATAAGCCAGTCTATAAAGTACCAAGGGTTATAAAATGATAGACATTGTTATTAGTGCCTGCCCAGGCCTCAGATTGAAGGGGGGGTCACAAGAAACACTCAAGGCAGTGTGGGGTAAAGCCGTGCTGTTAGCACAGTACTTGATAACAAATTTCCCTAGCCCTGGGCAGAAATGCAGTGGGAGAGGACTTTGTGGTGGGTGAGGGTAACTGACAGAGGGAAAAGCCCTCCTACTCCTTTCCACTATGTGGCAGAGTGGGGAGGTGCTGCATTGGAGTGGAACCTGCCAGTCTGGCTTGGGTAAAGGACAAAATTGGCTGGGGAGCTGAACCCTTCTGGAGTGCAAGGAATTTTGGGCCAGGAGATTTCAACAGAGGGAAGGAAGAAAGGTACACTTTCTTTTTCCCCTCACTCACTCTGTCCAGTGGAGTGCTCATGGACCAGTGGGACCTGGAAGCTGTGTGGCCAGGTGGCAGCCCTGGGCCCCTGGCCCAGGAAACAACAGTGATGGCTGGCAGCATTGGCACTTATATGCAGACTCCAGAAAGGAGCCCAAAGGTGGACTGCAACTTGGAACAAGTTAACCCATGTGTATTATTGTTCAGCAACCACCTGTGGTTTCCCAAAGGATGGCATTTTTCAATGGGAGAAGGAATTCTGGGAAAAGCCTTGGCTTTGTCTGGCAGAGGGTGGTGGGGGTTTTCTCTTAGTGTTCTAGAGGAAACAGGCTCTGAGGCAGAGGCCTACCATTCTTTCAAAATTGTGTAGCTTTTAAATAAAAGACTCCTCTCCTTTTTTACCAAACCTCTGCCTCTGGAATTTGCTTATGGGTGGAGAGCAGCAGAACTCCATTTTTGTTTGGTAACAGTAATGGTGCCCAATGTGGAGCCCTAGCTGCCTGTGGCAGGCTGAACCCTCAGAACGTTACTGTGGGGTTTTGTAGTATCCAGAAATTTCTCTACATGTCTGCTGGAGGCATCAGCCACCTAAAAACACTTGCCTTGTGGAAGGAAATGGATCTGGGAAGGAGACAGACTCTAAGAAAGGGTGAGGTTCACCTGAATTTGGGGGCCACAAACCATGATCTGAGTGAGGACTGACTGAGCTTTGGGGAGCATTGTTTGGGGGCCACTATTCCTGGGATCCATTGGCAGACTTGCTAGTGAGCACTTGTTAGGAATAATGGAGTTGTGGATTCAAAATTTACTTGTATGTCTTCAGTTTGCCTGCATTCTTTTGGTCATAGCTTTGGGCCTGTATGCCTGGGCCAAAGGGGGCTATTCTGTGTTAGGTAATGAAGGGAGCCCACTGGGCAGAATTTTAGCAGACTGGGCTATATGCAGCCATTATACAATGTCTAAGGAGGAATTGGTTCTTTATTGTAACGCTGTGTGGCCTTATGTATATTTTAGACTGTGAGGGGAAATGACTCCTAAATGGTTTCCTAAATTGCTGTACCATCACTCAATTAAAACTACATTGCCAATGGTTAGACAAATGGTATGAAATCTGTTACATTAGGGAATTTTTTTCATTACATAGTAGGTTTTCACCAGGGACAGAGAACCACTTTATGGTACAGAGAAAGGAGGTGGCCTCAAAACCGCTCCCTGATAGTAGGACACAGGAAGAAAAGGAAAATGAAGAAATAATTCTCATTAATACCTTGAACATAGGGGATGCAAGATTAGTAGCAGAAAGACCTTCCCCATCACTACCCCTACTGCTAGCTACCCCTGAAATAGGGTCCATTGAGCCAATGGCCCCACTCCTGTATGACAAGGGAAGGATTTTCCACCCAAAAAAACCCATCAGGGCACCGATTTGGCCAGGGAGCCTCCCTATCTGGAACAAGGAAATTTCCTTTGAGGCAATACCCTATAGGTGGACTAAACCAGGAAGGCCAGCCCACTGGCAACTGTTGGGCACATACTCCATTTCCCACTCCAGACTTACTTAATTGGAGGAATTCCAATCACTCATATAGGGAGGATCATCAGTAAATGACAGTCCATATTATATCCACTTCTGCCACTCATCATTCAAACTGGGCAGATTTGCAGGCTTTCCTTAATAATCCTGCTAATAGTAGATGAACTGTTTGGGCTGATGGAACCCTAGGTAAAGTGGTTAAAATTCAACCTATAAAAATTAATTTTGAAGAAGGGATGTAGATCCCAATGGAAGAAACAATATCCCCTTAAAAAGAAAACTTTAGAGGGAATTAAATCAATATTACAAAAATTCTTAAAATCAGAGCTAATTTAATCATATCAGTCTCCCTATAACACTTTCATTTTTCCACTCAACAAGCTTCACTCTAATGAATATCAATTGGTATGGAATCTTATAGCATAAATGCTCTAAGGGCATTCATCCTATGCTGTACAACCCCTATACTCTGTTGACTATGGTACTTGGAGATAGCTAGTGGTTTTCAAGTCTCAGACTCAAAGAATGACTTTTTCTGCATCCCAATAGATGAACAGCCTCAATTGCTGTTCATCTTTGAATGTCGGGACTCAGAAACTAAAGCCATGCTCCAATCAATGTAGGATGCCCTGTCCCTCAGAGCTCTCCCAGCCTCTGTGTATTGGAATGAGTCATCCTGGACACAATCTGTTGTTCTGGCAGGAAAGGGGGTGGCAATTCCCTCTAGTGAAGAATGCCCTGAGCCCTTCTCCAAAACATCTTTTGTTGGGGTTGGTATGCACAGGGGTATACAGTATGTATGCAAAACTCATCAATCAATGTCTAAAGGCCATAGTTACAGGAAACAGATGTTATCTGTAGATAACAATTGAGGAAACACTGAGATCTGCCTCAGGTCAGGGTCTGTTAGATATGCTGATGCCAGAGGGTTGTTAAGGCAAGTTTCATGAGATTAGGAGTTCACTCCCTCAGGCTTAGAACTTAAACATCGGGTTTATATCAACAGGGCTATACAAAGCAAAACAAGCCTCAAGCCTAATGCATTCTTTAGACCTGATTTCCCACAGGAACCCTCCGTGCTAGTATTGGGTCATGACTGCTTCCAGCATTCAGCATGTTCCTGTCCAGACTTACAGGCAAGGCCTTGCTCACACAGGGTTACAGTTTCCAATATCAAACAAAGTGGTCCCCAACACTCCAATATTTTTCAACCATGTTGCCACAAGGATTTAGGAACTCCCTAACTATATTTTGGGAATTATTAGCAAAAGACTTAAGGAATATTCAATTGATATCAGGAGTTCTTTTGCAATATGTAGAAGACTTACTGATAGGAATATCAAAAGGACATTTTGCTCAACACTATTGCAGTCTTGAATCATTTAGCAACGATAGGATATAAATTGTCATCTCATAGGGCCAAAAATTGCAAATAGAAGGTGGTATACCTGAAATTTCAACTGAAATAGGATAATAGAAGATTTATGGCAGATAGAAAACAAACCATTGCTATAATAAAAATCCCAGAGAACCAGTGGCAGCTTTGTGGGTTCTTAGGGATTACAAAGTTCTGTCAAATTTGGATTCAAAAGGTTGGACTTAGACAAAACCACTTTATAATTCCCTAAAAGCACTGGACTCTGAACCTTTTGAAGGACAAGAGATTGTCATGTAGCATTTTATACCTTGAAGGAAAAGCTAGTTTTGGCTCCTGCATTAGGATTGCCTAATTTACAGAAACTCTTCAAATTATACATTTTTGAAAGGCAGGGGATTAGACTGGAGTACTAACCTAAACTCTGGGAAATATCCCCAAACCATAGCTTATATCTTAAAGAAGTTGGATCACACCACAAAAGGATGACCTATATATCTCCAGGCAGTGGCAACTACTTGTAACATCTGACAGGAATCTCAGAAGTTCACTTTGAGACAGCCTACTATAGTATTTGTACCATACCAGGTCATAATGTTCATGGAACAGAAAGGTTGGCTGATTGCAGGACACATGGGAAAATACAAGGCCATTCTGTTAGACAACCTAAATGTAACTGTATAGACTACCATAATCTTGAACCTGGCCATCCTGCTCCTGAACTAAGAGGGAGACCCAGCCCTCCAGTATGACTGCTTGGAAATCATTGACCAAGTTTAATCTAGCAGGCCAGATATATTGGATTAGCCACCGATAGCACCAGACTGGAAGCAATATACAGATGGGAGCAGCTTTGTGGAAAATGGCCATTGATGAACTGGGTACATGGTAGTCACCATAGACAAAGCAATAGAAGCTCAAGCCCTTGCTCCAGGTACATTAGCACAAAAGGCTGAATTGATAGCTCTCACCAGAGCCTTACCACTGTCCCAGGGAAAGAAGTTTAATATTTATATGCCAAATATACCTTCACGGTAGTCCATACCCATAGGGCAATATGGAAAAAGAGAGGGCTCTTAACCATGGGAAACAAGGATGTCAAACATGCAAAAGACAGTTTATAATTGCTAGTGACAGTGAACCTATTGAATCAGATCGCCATAATAGATTGCCAAGGCCACTGAAAGGACATTTCTCAAATGAACCAGGGAAACCAAACTGCTGATAAAGCAGTGAGACAAGCAGCTAGAAGACCACCATAGCTGGGGGCTTTGATCCCCTGCTTGGACTTGTCAAAATTTAAACCCCATTACACAGAAAGATATGAGGAACAGGACTGTGGATGTGAATTCCCCAACATTGATCCTACTTCTATATGGTAGATCAAAGCTCATGTTATTCCCTGAAACTCTAGTGTATCCCATTCTTAAACACCTACATGAAGGTACCCATTATGGAAGGGATACTTTGATGGACCTCATCACACCACATTTGAAGGGACCTCATTTGCAAAGGAAAATTCAGAAGATTATCCAACCCTATCAGATATGCACCAAAAACAACCCTAAGATTAAAAGTGCCCCAGTGAAAAAGGGAGTACAATATAAAGGGTTATGTCCATTTGAAGAGTGGCAAGTAGAGTTTACACAAATGTCTACAGTAGAAGAAATTTAAAAATTTTATTAGTTTTTATGGGCACTTTTTCTGGATGGGTAGAGGCATACCCCACTAGTACTGAGAAGGCTATTAAAGTGGCAAAACTTACTTAAAGAAATAATCTCTAGGTTTAGGCTTCTTCACAACATTAAAAGTGACAAGGCACTTCAGGCGTCTCCCAGAAGATAGAACAGGCACTACAAATTCAATGAAAACTACATGCATCTTGGAGAGTTCAGTCCATGAGAAAGACTGAGAAAATGAACCACACAATAAAGAAGACTCTGAAAAAAATGTATTTCAAATGCCGGGAAACACATTTGAAATAGGACCAGGTACTCCATATTGCCTTGTTCTGAATTAGGGTAGCACCCAGAAGTGGGCTTAAATTAAACCTTTTTAAAATAGTTTATGGGAGACCCTTCCAAATCTGTTTTAGGGATACCTCTTTTGGAATTAGAGCATTGGTCAAAAATTAAACAGCATGTACAACATTTAAGGCAAACACTAACTATTTTGCACAAGTTTGCTTATTGCAGATCCACTATCTATCTGATGATCCCTTAAACCCATTCTGGCCAGGAGAGCAAGTCTTACTAAAGCCTTGAAAGACTTAAGGCTCTCAGCAGCAGCTAGCTGATAAATGGACTGGTCCCTATCATATCCTGCTGACAACACAGTCTTTCCTAAAGCTCAGGGGAATAAAATCTTGGATCCAGTACACATGGATAAAACAGGCACTGCCTGAGGAGGGCTTGGAAGCTGCTCCTACAGTTAATGATGAAAGGGAAAGCTGGACTGCACTCCTGAAGGGGGTTTAAAATTTCTCTTTTGGAAAATAACATTGGCCACCAATACACAGTGACAATGTTCCTTTTACTTCATTTCACTTTATGTTATTTTACACAATAGGGAATAGGATATGTTTTCAAATCTAAGGACCTTTAGCTGCCTGATACAGAGTTAGGGTATGGTCCTTTCCATTGTTAAAAGGAGAAGCATTGAAAGTGAGTTAGTCTAAAATGGTTATTTCCGAAGGGGTAATAAGTTTGTGAAAGTTTTAAACGTGAAACGAGAGAAACCGCAGTTCCTGGTTACAGTTATTCTTTGCTTGCTTTCTTATCTTATGAGGACTTGGCTTGATCTTTGCTGTTTTGTATACACAAAGAATTATCTGTCTCTACTCTTTGGGCTTCATGCCATTTGGACCTAACAAAGGTCATCTGTGGGACCAGTTGGTGTACCAGTATTGTGGGTTTTGTGTCATTTGGACCTAGTAAAGGTTGTCTGAGGGACCAGTTGCTGTACCAGTTTTTATGAGACAAGATTCTAAGGCTAGTCCTTGTCCCCCTTTTAGAAAGTTTGTATTTACTTTAGATTTGTTTTGTTTGTGTTTTGAAAGGAAATTGAGTTTTCTATGAGTTAAAAGTTCACATTAATTTGGAAATAAATTGTACATTTTTAGTAATAGAAGTTATATGGCATGGAGATGCCATGTTGAAGGACAAGGGTTTTCTTTTCTTTTCTTTTTTTTTTTACAGAAATACTTCTTTTTCTTTCTTTTCATTTCTTTTTTTTTAAACATTTTAAAATTGTCGTTCAAGTACAGTTGTCTGCCTTTCCCCAAGGATTTTCCTTTTTGCTTGTATTTTTCTCTCAACCTGATCCCTCCAGAATTTGGCATTCTTAATGAGTGGGTGATGGCATAAAGTTTCTTTACATAAATCTAAAAACACCATTTTCTAATGGTGGCTTTATTAACCAAGACTTTGACTGAAATGTCATGCCCAAACGAAGCATGCCTGGACTCTGGATGTCACAAGAAAACCTTGAGAATCTGAGATTGACTTTCAAAACTAATG
The DNA here is from genome assembly GCA_004027735.1 of Carollia perspicillata. NCBI lineage: Eukaryota > Metazoa > Chordata > Mammalia > Chiroptera > Phyllostomidae > Carollia > Carollia perspicillata. The sequence continues at coordinate 26,840 of PVKM010011514.1, forward strand.
AAAGCCCTCTGGAGAAATGGGCTGGTACCTTGTTTGGTTGTGTGGTTCTTGACACTCTTTTCAGATAAGAAATGGAGGTTGCTTACCTGAAATATGGCAAGAAGAAACCTTAAGACGCTTTGGGAACATCAAGGACTTGAGGAATATAGGTACTGCAGGCAAAGCCATATGACAGTTATGTGGCTTGGCTTCTGTGCCCTGAAGGGCTGACTAAAGCTCAATTTAAAGGTTCCTTGTGGAAGTTCAAGCAAAGCAGATTAAAAGAGCTTATATAATCAATTACCATTCTTGTGTTTATGCAAATAATCAGGCAAAATTAAAAACTGACAGTCTGTTTGATGGTGATGCAGGTGATCTTAAGGAGGACAATCATGTTTCAAGGAAAATCAGAATGCGCAGTTGTGGATATTAGACTCTAGTGCAGCGAATTTTCTTCAAGGTTTTTTTTTTTTTTACTTGAAAGCTGAATTGGTGTCTGTATATACCATACATATGTTACCTCAGTATCTGATGACATCATCAGAGATGTTCAATTTATAGGCAAGAATTTGTCAAATTGTCACTGCTTAATATCATTCCAGCAAAGGCCTTACAACTAGACATCTCAAATGACATGCTTGTGGACTCTGAGACCGGTTTATGATTTGTCATGTGAATTAACCTTTTTGTTCCTCCTTTTATTTTCATAGGGTATATGCATATGACCTCATTACCTGGTTGCTTGTTTACATAGTATAAGCCTCACTTAAGAAGCCCATCTGCATCACTGTCTTCTGAAATGAGACTCAATGATTTAGCTGAACTAGATGGCTGAATTGGTGAAATATGGGACAGACTATTGGCTTCCTTTGAAATGGTTTCCTTTAGTGCATTAATGGTTAAGACAGAAACAGCCCACAATTCTTTAGAGGGAAGAAACCTTAGAATATTCCCCTCAGCCTAATTTGAATTAATTATAGTGGACAAAAGGGCTTCAGAAAGGTGTGGCATTCCTTTCACACCTTCCTCCAAGGAAGTCACTCCTATTTTAATATGGGCATTGTAGAATTAGTCCCTACTTTTGTAGTTAGGTGTTATAGTTTTGACTATGCCTTCTAACTTTTTTGCCAAATGTGTCACTTCTAGAATAGGACAAGGATTCCAACCTGTCCAGCAATGCCATCCTTTGGACATCACATATGCTGCTTCCCAGGGACAGGCAACTGACCTAGACTTTACAAGATCCTTCTCCCTCATGTAAAGCCTTCCCTACTCTCCAGAATTCCCTTATTGTTCTCTGGACCAAGGGATAAATAAGACTATACTCTGGCCAGCAAGGCATAGTTACAGAGGAATGAGACCTATGCCCATTGGCTTTTGTAAGATTACAAGGGTCCAGGAGTGGTAAAGGGGGAAAATGATACCTGTGCTGGCCCAGACCAGCAATGAGGGAGGGATATCAAGAAATACCCAACATGCAGGAGTGAAGCCACACTGCTAGTACCGTGCATGACAACAGATCTCTCTAGTCCTGAGCAGAAACACGGTGGGAGGGGCCCTGCATAGAGTATGTGTGAGGCTGGCAAGAGTGATTGACAGAGAGAAAAGACCTCCTACTCCCTTCTGGTACATGGAAGAAGGGGGAGGTACTGCACTGGAGTGGGACCTGTCAGTCTTGCCTAGAAAAAGACAAGATTGGCTGGGGAGCTGAGCCTTCAGGAGTGCGGGAATTGGCAATGGTGACTGGTGGTGCAGAGTGCGTGTGCACAGAACTAAAAAAGGAGCCTGGAGTCAGACTTCAACCAAGAACAAGCTAATCCACCTGGATGATCACGCAGTGGTCACATGCGGTTTCCCAAAGGACAGTATTTTTAAAAGGGAGAAGGATCTCTGGGCGTTGGGCATTCTAGAGGGAATGGACTCTAAGGAATAACCCTGCCATTCTTTCAAAATTGTGTAGCTTTTGAATAAAAGACTCCTTTCCTTTTTCACCAAATGTTTGCCTCCAGAATTGGCCTATGGGCAATGGGTAGAAGAAACCCATTTCTGTTAGGTAACAACATGACATACTATAGAGAATGTGCTAAGGATAAGAGAGAACACTCTTGTTTTCCCCAAGCATTGTTCTGTCCAACCTCTTTTCTGAATTTGTCACTATGTCAGTGTAAAATTTTAAACTCTCAGTAAAACCAACTGAAGACCATTATAGTTTAGTTATTAATATTCTTTTATCTCCTTCCCTACTCAAATCCTCTTTAGAAAAACCTGGGACAGAAATCATAGTCATCAGGAACCCCAGGGACCTGCTGCCTCTTAAAGTCCTGGGAAACAATAAAGATGATAGTTTTAAGTATATCTTATAGATTATGCTATCATGGTTATCCCGATATTTACCCTTTTGTCACCCTACACCAGGTACTCCCTTTCCCTCCAGTGTCCACCCACCTTAGTTCATGTTCATGGGTGGTGCATATAATTTCTTTGGCTTCTTTATTTCTTATTCTATTCTTAACATTCCCCTATCTATTTTTAAAATATTTTATTTATTTATTTTTAGAGAGAAGAGAGCAGAAGGAGAAAGAGAGGGAGAGAAATATCAATGTGTGGTTGCTCCTAGCATGTTCCCTATCAAGGACCTGGCCTACAACCCGGGCATGTGCCCTGACTGGGAATCAAACCAGTGACCCTTTGGTTTGCAGACTGGCACTCAGTCTACTGAGACACACCAGCCAGGGTGTCCCTGTCTATTTGATACCTACAAATTATGCTTCTTAACCCCTGCACCTTTGCCTCAATTTCCCCCTTCCCCCTCCCAGCTGATAACCCTCCAAATGATCTCTGTATCTATGATTTTTGTATCTGTTCTGATTGTTTGCTCAGTTTGATTTTTAGTTTCAGTTTTTGATAGTGGTGAATTTGTTGCCACTTTAATGTTTATAGTTTTTATCTCCTTCTCAAATAAGTCCCCTAACATTTCATGTAATAATGGCTTGGTGATGATGAACTGCTTTAGCTTTACCTTGTCTGAGAAACACTTTATCTGCCCTTCCATTCTAAATGATAGCTTTGCAAGATAGAGTAATCTTCATTGCAGGTTCTTGCTTTTCAACACTTTGAATACTTCTTGCCAGTCCTTCTTGCCTGAACAGTTTCTTTCGAGAAACCAGCTGACAGTCTTATGGGAACTCCTTTGTAGGTAACTCTGTTTTTCTCTTGCTGTTTTTAAGCTTCTCTCTTTATCTTTAATCTTTAGCGTTTTAATTAGGGCGTATCTTGTATCCAGCTTGTTAGAGACTCTCTGTGCTTCCTGGACTTGTATGTCTATTTTCTTCACCAAATTAAGGAAGTTTTTCCTCATTATTTTTTGAAATATTTTTTCAATTTCTTGCCCTTCCTCTTCTCATTCTGTCAACTCTATAATTTGGATGTTGGCATGTTTGGAGATGTCCCAGAGGCTCCTTATACCATCCTCATTTTCCTGAGTCTTTTTTTCTTTATGCTGTTCTAGTCGAATGTTTATTTCTTCCTCATGTTCCAAATTGATTATTTGAATCCCAAGTTCATCCCCTGCACTGATGGTTCCCTGTAGATATTTCTTTGTTTCACTTAGTGTAACATTTATTTCTTTCATTTATGTTGTTGCCATATTCAATGAGTTCTTAGAGCATTCTGATCACTAGTGTTTTGGACTCTGTGTCTGATATATTAGGCATCTCCATTTCATTTAATTCTTTTTCTGAAGTTTTGTTCTCTTCTTTTGTTTGGGCCATATTTCTTTGTCTCCCCAATTGGCAGCCTCCCTGGGGTTGTTTCTGTGTGTTAGGTAGAGCTGCTTTGACTCCCTGTCTTAGTAGCATTACTTACTGTGGAAAAGGTACTTGTAAACTGTGTAGTGCACAGCCTTACCTTATTGCCAGGGTGGTGCAACCTACTTTACCACTTTGTGGATCTGTGTTGGGGAAAGGTTCAGGGAGGGAGAATGCTGCTGCCTGGCTTCTGGGGGCTTGCTTGGCACCTGCCCCATCTCCAGTCACTTCACCCACTTCCTGAATGTGACTGGAGTCTTTCCAGCTGTTGCCTTGATGGTGAATCCTAGAGAAGGTGGTTTTGCATAGGTTCTAAGTCCACTCAAGTCCTTAAATGGAGCTTCCTGTGAATCTGACAGTTTCTTCTGCTACCCCTACACTTGCTGGGTTTCTTTTAAAATTTTATTTTAATTTTTGTTCAAGTACAGTTTTCTGTCTTTTACTCCCATCCCAGTCCACCCCCTGCAGTGCTCCTCACCACCCTCCCATTTTCACCCCCTTTAGTTTTTGTCCATATGTCTTTTATACTTGTCCTGTAATCTCTTCCCTTTTTCCACTGAAATTCCCTCCCCTCTCTCATCTGGTCACTGTCAGCCTGTTTTCTATTTCAATGGCTTTGATCATATTTTGCTTGCTTGTTGGATTTGTTGCTTAGGTTCCTGTTAAAGGTGAGATCATATGGTATTTGTCTTTTACCGCCTGGCTTATTTCATTCAGAATAATGCTTTCCAGTTTCATCCATGCTGTTGCTCCTTCTTTCGTTCTGCTGCATAGAATTCCATTGTGTATATGTACCATTGTTTTTTGATCCATTAACTTACTGAAGGGCATCTAGGTTGCTTCCAACACTTGGCTGTTGTAAAATGTGCTGCTAAGAACATTGGGGTGCACACGTTCTTTGGATTGGTGTTTCAGAGTTCTTAGGATATAATCCTAGCAGTGGGATTGCTGGGTCAAAAGGCAGTTGAATTTTTAGTTTTCTGAGAAAATTCCATACTGTTTTCCATAGTGGTTGTACCAGTCTGCAATCCCACCAACAGTGAACTAGGGTCCCCTTTTCTCCACAACCTCTCCAACACTTGTTGTTTGTTGCTTTGTTTATGATGGCCATTCTGACCAGTGTGAAGTGGTATCTCATTGTGGTTTTAATTTGCATTTCTCTGACAGATAGCGATATTGAGCATCTTTTCATGTGTCTCTGAATCCTCTGTATGTCCTCCTTGTAAAAATGCCTGTCCAAGTCCTTTGCCCATTTTTTAATTGGGTTGCTTATTTTCTTAGAGAGGAGTCATGTAAGTTCTTTGTATATTTTCGATATTAAACCCTTGTCTGAGGTATCATTGGCAAATAGGTTTTCCCATATAGTTGGTTCTCCTTTTATTTTAATGCTATTTTTCTCTAGCCATGCAGAAGCTTTTTATTTTGATGAGATCTCATTTGTTTATTCTTTTCTTTATATCCCTTGCTCTAGGGGACATATCCGTAAAAATGTTGCTGTATCCTCTAGGATTTTAATAATATCACAGCTTCTATTTAAGTCTTTTATTTATCTTGAATTTGTTTTTCTGTATGGTGTAAGTTGGTGCTTGAGTTTCTTTCTTTTTTTTTTTTTTGCACGTAGCTGTCCACTTCTCCCAACACCATTTGTTGAACAGACTATTTTTACTCCATTTTATGGTGTTGCCCACTTTGTGAAATATTAATTGACTGTAGAGACTTGGGTTTATTTATGGGCTCTCTGTTCTCTTCCATTGGTCTATGTGCCTGTTTTTATGCCAGTACCAGGCTGTTTTGATTTCAGTGGCCTTGTACTACAGTTCGATATCAGGTATTGTGATCCCTCCTACTTTATTCTTCTTTCTCAAAATTGCAGCTGCTATTCAGGGTCATTTATGGTTCCATATAAACTTTTGAAGTGTTTGTTCTATGTCTGTGAAATATGCCATTGGTACTTGGATAGATATTGCATTGAATCTGTAAATTGCTTTGGGTAGTATGGACATTTTGATGGTGTTAATTCTTCCAATTCATGAACATGGTATATGTTTCCATTTGTTTGTGTCTTCCTTGATATCTTTCTTCAGTGTTGTGTAATTTTCTGCATACAGGTCTCTTACCTCTTTTGTTAGGTTTACTCCTAGGTATTTCATTTTTCTTTTTGCTATATCAAATGGGATTTTTTTCTTGATTTCTGCTTCTGCTGTTTCATT